>JAQJVL010001494.1:0-180872 GCA_035578905.1 Stictocephala bisonia | reverse complement strand
TTAAATACAGAAAATGATTACCAGAGAGCGTGTTTTATTTAATATCCTTTTAGATAAGTGATATATAGATATATTCAATATTTTTATTTAATATCCTTTTAGATAAGTGATATATAGATATATTCAATATTAAGAGATTTTTGGCGGGAAAAGTGAGGTTAGGAAAAGTTAGGATAGGAAAAGTGAGGTTAGGAAATTTGGCGGGAAACATGGGCGCCGCCATCTTGGATGACGTCACAAAAAATGGACCAATCAGAGAGCTGGGCTCATTCCCGGCCCCTTCTACTAAGCTCTTTCATTGAATTAAAACAGGTTTTCTTACAACTGAGCGGTTTTTAAATTATTTATCATCATTGAAAAATATTGAATAGAAGGCCTATAAAATTGCAAATTTGTATTTTACTCACTTTTTAAAAAGCACTGGTATTGTTTCTTTACAGTTACATAATCAATGTACCAATTGTACATTGATGTACAATACCATGTACCAATACCAATTGTTTGTATATTCCCTAGGAGTATCAGTGAGAAATTTTAGAAATTCTCTAGTTGCATATAATTTCAATTACCTTATTTTCACAATTGTATAAGATTTGTGTTAACTGACTATTATCTGAACAAGACTTGGATGAGGTCGAGACCATCTTTGTGCTAATAAAGGATTATTGGTCATCTTTGGAGCTTAGTCGTGTTTGGGTGGGTGGACCAATAATACCGTACATCTATGGGTGGATCACTATCAAGAGTGGTATACTCTTGTAATCTTAGGTTTTCATAAGAAGAAGCCGCTGTTCAGATGTGCGGCTGCAATGTAGTGCATTATGCATGCACCAGTAGCTCGTAGCTCTGCTCACTGTCTCAGTTAGTCAGTTTACAGAGACTCATTGAGTGAACTAGTTTTTTGCCGTTCTACAATTCACAACAAATGTTTTATCGCTCCTCTTCCTCCTAGAAATATATCAATTTATAAATATACCAATTATGTCTATATCTATATTATTCATTTTAAAATGTTTCATCATAAATGAGATTTTTACTGAATTAACATCTTTTGGCTGTGAGTTTAAAATTTCAATCTAAATATAGGATTAAATATAAAGGCAGCATTATTTTGTCTATGTATTGCAATATGGTTAAGAAACCATAATTCTCAAGATCTGTACCTTCTTTACATACTTCATATTTATTTTCTATAACATGTATCTTCAATCATTTGTCTCATCGTGTGGTGTCTTTTATTTATAATCAATTCCTGATAAGACCATTTACCCAGGATATGTAGTTGTGATTCATATTTTTTCAGAAATATGAAATCTCATCTCTCTGTTAACACTGATATGTCCTCATGGGATCGCTTTTACAGGCGCTACGTCTCCTATACTTTTTAAGCAAACTTTATATTCGGAGTTAGTTGAACCTTCAATTTGTGAAACTCATTGTTAACTTCAGGACAATCTCTAAATAGACAAACTAATTTGCCTTTTTAAGGCGAAGAACACAATTGTTCATTCATTATCTTGAAGTTTATTCCGTAATAAATTGGTAAAAACTTTGTTCATTTTCTTTGAGAAGGGTGCTAATTTAATATTTTGAAACGTTCTCCTTTTTCACCAATAACATTTTTATATAACCCAGTAAATTTATTGTTTTCTTTCTCCATGAAATTAGAAATGTTACTACATTGTAGTGGAGCTTACCTCAATACTTAAATTATTCCTAATCCTTTCTCTTTCTTCGAAGAGTAAATCCCTGATGTGGACAAGTCATCGGGTAACTTCAGCATTTCTTTCTTACTGCTGACCTAATGATAAAATCCGTATGGTTTAGTAAAAAAAAAAAAAAAAATTATTTGAATAAGAGTGCAGTTTGGAAAGAATATATAACAAATTGCCATGTTTTTTGTATCATATATAAATTTGTTATCTGATTTTAATTGAGTTTAAGTCGTGAATTATTTGTGATCTGTAAGTTGATTCCTAAATATTTAACCATGTTCCTTTTTTATAGAACTCACATTATACTTATACATTTTATATTTAGATCTGCATAATCCAATTGGATATTTTCAACGTTAAAAATGCTGATTTTTAAAAATAATAAGTATAATGTAAATATTTTAAATAGTTAAGTTATCATGTCATAAAGTTCTATATCTGCGACTGTGTTTTTTCCAATTAAAACTGAATCGACTGCATCTCCTAATATGCTCAGAGAAGGTATAGATGGGTCAATATTGTACTCGAATATTTCACAAATTGTATACTTCATTAATTCTTCCAACTTATTTTAATAATTAAATAATAAAATTTACGAGGAAATGGAGAACACAACGATTGAAATTTATTATTTTTGTTTTTCTAAGAGTTTTTCAATTTGTGTAGTATTTTCATTTAGTAAATTAATTATCATTTTTACAGTTGGAATAGATAATGGTATGACCGAAATTATAATGTGCTTTGTCATATCAAGGAACATGATACAAAACTCTCTTTTTAGTTTTTGCAGAGGTAATTACAGAATATCAGACATTTTCATTAATATAAGTTACCTAGAACTTTTGTAAATAATCTATTTGCAGAGTGAAATGTTAATTTTGTCTAGAATTTGTTCATAGATTCTTTGAATTCCAGAATATACTGAAATGGGTCGTCAATTGTTTGGAATGTTTTGATCGCTACGAATAACTATATATAACTATTGTCTTTGCCTATTAAAAAAACTATGATTAACTTTTCTTTTATGAAACTCCGAAAAGATCGAAGATGTTATGACCAGAACTTGTTTATTTTTTATTTATCTTATAACTATACGGTTTAGGCCAGGTTTAGTATATATTTGTGTTTTAATTTTGTTTATTGTTATTACAAACTCCTTCTTTACTTATTATCAGGTTACATTATTGAGTAATTAGAGATAGCATATTCTTATCTGGAACTTAGTATGAAGTTAGAACATTTTGATTTTTATATTAAAAGTGATTAAAACCTTTTATGGATCTATTATAAATCAACTGTTCATCCTCCATTATCATCTTTCATTATTTTTCTACCTACTCTACTGCGATCCCCAGCTGAAGATCTAACCCCGGTCTCCTGCTTGATAGGTAGGGATAGGATAATAATAACTACCACACAGATATTTGGTCGCTGATTGATGATTTTTTCACTGTTTACTATAACTTTAAATGCAGACCAAATTACTTGTTCATTATACCGTTTTTGTATACTTATTATTGGTATAATTAAATTATAGCTTGAAAAAACATTATGAAGTTTTCTTGTAAAAATAGTCACGAGTAAATAAACAAGCAATTTATCATTTTGCATTTATGATTGATCAAAACATTTGTGAGCATAGAAAAAACTATATAGTTATTATAATATTTTGTTATAGTAAACTTGCATCTAAGATTATATATTTATTTTATTCTGATTACAACGTGTAAATTAAAGTTTTATGAATTGGATTTGCAATCAGTGCGTATTGTATATATAAACACACTTTAAACACCGCACTTATAGTCGTGTATTTCTTATTTTTATATGTTTTTACGTTACGTAGTGCTGTTTTGGATTTTTTTTTAATTTTGTACATTTCACTAATCATGATCTTTTTCTGTACTTTTCCTCGACGAAAACTATTTCTTGAAATAATATGAAAACAACGATATTTTTAGTCATTTTAGTACCATTGTTGTACACGTAATGTTAAAACAACGAGTAACCACAGTAAATGTTACGTTCATTTCCACCAGATGGACAGATGGTACACCATCTTGGGACGACATATATCACTTTGTACGCAGATACAAGAATGATTTAAGTATTATTTTGTTTAGTATTGGTTTGGTTAGATAAGTTAAAAATAATTTTTTGGGTACGAATCATAATTTGTACACACTACTGATCATATTTGTTTTCAACATAAAGAAACATGTTAAATGAAAAACACACATTGGAAATGTTGATCATCAATAAATATGGGATGTTCAACTGCCTATTAAAAATTAAAAAAGAGTATTTTTATATTTTCCTGGAACATATTTCCCATGGTTAAAAACATTAACTCACACAATTGAAGGTTTTTCTTACTGATTCAGAAATACATTTCATGATTTAAGTTGTTCTTACAAAGTGGCACTACAAACATTTATATTAGTCCTTTTTGCAGTGTTCTAATACCTGCATAAGATTTTTAAGGTGGACTAAAGCTTGGTAACACTGCAAATAAAGCATGTATTATTTTAAAAATATTTTCCAATCATATGATCTCCTAATAAGGGTTCATTACTTAAGGGGCCAAAGCACCTTGGTGTACTGTGTAAGTACTGTGCGACCCTTGTAATCTTACCACATTCAATATTGTATTATATTTCTAAAGGCCTGTGAACAACAATACTAGTTACAAATAAACAGGAAACTGATTTTGAAAACGTATGTTCAAATGTAACTAATAATATTAAATTCCTTATTTATTTACTATCGTATAAAAATTTGAACAAAATTGTATTTTATCAAAAAGTATTTTAACTACAGTCAACAATTTAGTGATCACAGTTTAAAGAAGTTTTAGTTCAATACAAGTTTAATTCTTTTGTGAATGCATCTGGTCTGAGGATGGCAAAACAATAATAGATTACGATAACATTTGAACTTATACTGTATAAATTTTGTGTTTTGTTACGTCCACTAATGTTTTGTTACGTTTACTTGTGTTTTGTTACGTTTACTTGTGTTTTGTTACGTTCACTTGTGTTTTGTTACGTTCACTTGTGTTTTGTTACGTTCACTTGTGCTTTGTTACTCTCACTTGTGTTTTGTTACGTTCACTTGTGTTTTGTTACGTTCACTTGTGTTTTGTTACGTTCACTTGTGTTTTGTTACTCTCACTTGTGTTTTGTTATGTTCACTTGTGTTTTGTTACGTTCACTTGTGCTTTGTTATGTTCACTTGTGTTTTGTTACGTTTACTTGTGTTTTGTTACGTTCACTTGTGTTTTGTTACGTTTACTTGTGTTTTGTTACGTTCACTTGTGTTTTGTTACGTCCACTTGTGTTTTGTTACGTCCACTTGTGTTTTGTTATGTTCACTTGTGTTTTGTTACGTTTACTTGTTTTTGTTACGTTCACTTGTGTTTTGTTACGTTTACTTGTGTTTTGTTACGTTCACTTGTGTTTTGTTACGTCCACTTGTGTTTTGTTACGTCCACTAATGTTTTGTTACGTCCAATTGTGTTTTGTTACGTCCACTAATGTTTTGTTACGTCCACTTGTGTTTTGTTACGTCCACTTGTGTTTTGTTACGTCCACTAATGTTTTGTTACGTCCACTTGTGTTTTGTTACGTCCACTAATGTTTTGTTACGTTTACTTGTGTTTTGTTACGTTCACTTGTGTTTTAAAATTAGTTATTAAAATATAAATATTCTTGGTTCTTTGGTAGATTTGTAGTTGTTATATATATATATATATATATATATATATATATATATATATATATATATATATATATAAATAACAATTATAAATTAGAAACATTGTAAAGTTTCAAAGGAACGTATGTCGATTATTAATATAATTGATTAAATAACATGCAACTGTGAATATAATATAATTTGGTAATCTAAATTAAAAAAAAAAAAAATAAAATAGATGCATTTGTCATAGACATGTCACATTACAGCTAATCTTATCAAAGAATCATGATGTAGCTTTTAAAAACATTCTGCCAACAGACCCATTTTATAAGTTTGCAATAAGACTTATCTTTGCACAAAGTACTCAGCTATTCTGATAGATGTTAAATAGTAAAAACTTAGCGATACGTTTTGAAAGAACTTGGAGTGTTTGCTATAATTTAAATTGGTAATTAAAGAAAATTTAATTTGTTGTCTTTGTCATTAGTGTATTGTTAGCATTTTCATGTATTTTATATGTCTTTGGGATATTTTAACACAATTGCGTATAAACCTTGTTAAGAAAATATCATGCATTAATATGTCTTTTAATGCAACATATTTAATGACTTTTACTAAATTTTTAAAATGGTAAAAAAATCACTGTCTCTTATTTAAATTTTTATAAAAAACTGCACAGTTCAAACATTTGATGGGCTCACGTGATGGATGATGAGAAAAAATATTTCAAACCAAAACAAAAACAAGTAATTTAATAACAGAAGTTTTTACCGAATGGAGATTTTTCATGCAACCGCCATTAATCATTTAAGCAACTGGAAGGCAGAGCGGTGCTCCATCACGTACCAGGCACTTCTCCCAACTGGAAGGCAGAGCGGTGCTCCATCACGTACCAGGCACTTCTCCCAACTGGAAGGCAGAGCGGTGCTCCATCACGTACCAGGCACTTCTCCCAACTGGAAGGCAGAGCGGTGCTCCATCACGTACCAGGCACTTCTCCCAACTGGAAGGCAGAGCGGTGCTCCATCACGTACCAGGCACTTCTCCCAACTGGAAGGCAGAGCGGTGCTCCATCACGTACCAGGCACTTCTCCCAACTGGAAGGCAGAGCGGTGCTCCATCACGTACCAGGCACTTCTCCCAACTGGAAGGCAGAGCGGTGCTCCATCACGTACCAGGCACTTCTCCCAACTGGAAGGCAGAGCGGTGCTCCATCACGTACCAGGCACTTCTCCCAACTGGAAGGCAGAGCGGTGCTCCATCACGTACCAGGCACTTCTCCCAACTGGAAGGCAGAGCGGTGCTCCATCACGTACCAGGCACTTCTCCCAACTGGAAGGCAGAGCGGTGCTCCATCACGTACCAGGCACTTCTCCCAACTGGAAGGCAGAGCGGTGCTCCATCACGTACCAGGCACTTCTCCCAACTGGAAGGCAGAGCGGTGCTCCATCACGTACCAGGCACTTCTCCCAACTGGAAGGCAGAGCGGTGCTCCATCACGTACCAGGCACTTCTCCCAACTGGAAGGCAGAGCGGTGCTCCATCACGTACCAGGCACTTCTCCCAACTGGAAGGCAGAGCGGTGCTCCATCACGTACCAGGCACTTCTCCCAACTGGAAGGCAGAGCGGTGCTCCATCACGTACCAAGCACTTCTCCCAACTGGAAGTCAGAGCGGTGCTCCATCACGTACCAGGCACTTCTCCCAACTGGAAGTCAGAGCGGTGCTCCATCACGTACCAGGCACTTCTCCCAACTGGAAGGCAGAGCGGTGCTCCATCACGTACCAAGCACTTCTCCCAACTGGAAGGCAGAGCGGTGCTCCATCACGTACCAGGCACTTCTCCCAACTGGAATTCAGAGCGGTGCTCCATCACGTACCAAGCACTTCTCCCAACTGGAAGTCAGAGCGGTGCTCCATCACGTACCAGGCACTTCTCCCAACTGGAAGTCAGAGCGGTGCTCCATCACGTACCAGGCACTTCTCCCAACTGGAAGTCAGAGCGGTGCTCCATCACGTACCAGGCACTTCTCCCAACTGGAAGTCAGAGCGGTGCTCCATCACGTACCAGGCACTTCTCCCAACTGGAAGTCAGAGCGGTGCTCCATCACGTACCAGGCACTTCTCCCAACTGGAAGTCAGAGCGGTGCTCCATCACGTACCAGGCACTTCTCCCAACTGGAAGTCAGAGCGGTGCTCCATCACGTACCAGGCACTTCTCCCAACTGGAAGTCAGAGCGGTGCTCCATCACGTACCAGGCACTTCTCCCAACTGGAAGTCAGAGCGGTGCTCCATCACGTACCAGGCACTTCTCCCAACTGGAAGTCAGAGCGGTGCTCCATCACGTACCAAGCACTTCTCCCAACTGGAAGTCAGAGCGGTGCTCCATCACGTACCAGGCACTTCTCCCAACTGGAAGTCAGAGCGGTGCTCCATCACGTACCAGGCACTTCTCCCAACTGGAAGTCAGAGCGGTGCTCCATCACGTACCAGGCACTTCTCCCAACTGGAAGTCAGAGCGGTGCTCCATCACGTACCAGGCACTTCTCCCGACTCAAGCTTTCCCTCTTGATTAAACTGCTTGAAACTTGGTTGAAACAGTTTGAATATTTGCAGAAAAATACTTTCGTTATAAAATGTGATGTATTAACGTTAATTAAAAACAATTTTAATCTTAAAAGATAGCACGAAAATATTATACAAATATTCAAAGTCTCTTTACAAAACTACTCAAGTTTTTTTATGTTGTATAGTAATATTGATTTAGCAAAAAAAATAAATATATATACATTATAGTTATATTATAATCTGTTGTCGTTTAATATCCTTAGTACTGAAAGAAAGTATCAGTATATTTCAGAAATTTCCTTTTATACAGTTATTAGAAATTAACGATACTTGGCACATGTAAGCATTACATTTGATGTTCATCCCATCGTACTTTTTGCAAATATCACTTTGTTTTCAAACAAAGTTTATTACTGCTATTACCAGTTGCCTGTTACATTCAGGCAACTGGTAATAGGAGAAAAAAGAGTAGTGTAAATAGTTTAGATACAATCCATGTGTTGAATTTGTATGCATGAATCAGGAACACAGTTGGAATGTAAAATATAAAAAATATTTTTATCATATTACATTTAAACCTTAACAGGCAGCAAATTATTGAAAAATATAAATTAGTGTAACCTAAACTGCACAACCTGATCGGTTGTTTAGTATACACAGCTGGCAATATTCTTTCCACCAGTTTTAATTATCTAATATTTGTTGGATTCCAATATTATTTGTAAATACAATTAACCTGCGTACATTTAAGGCACAAATTCTGCGTGTATTATTGTGAGAAGGAAACTATTATTTATGAAATATTATTAATCTAATGTCTTCCTGACAAATATAATGTCTGAATTATTACCAAAAAAATAATGTTTTCATGTGTATATCTTATATAGTACTGCATCACAATATTATATATTTTGTATATAGTAAATACGGAGATGAACTGCTATCTTATCATGTTGATTAATATTTACAGGAATAACGTTTGAACCAAAGAAAGCCGTAATAACCAAAGGACGTTAGTTAATATAATAAAAACATGGAATCCTTTTTTAAGAGAAAAAATTAACTACCTATAAAAAGCTTGTTTCAGGCAGAGCAAATGTATAAATACAAATTAATTTCTCATCTATGCATTACTGTATGTTTGTCATATATACATTACTACACAATTTTGTTGTAGAAATTGCATTACTACACTAATTCGTTGTCAACGCTGCGTTATTACACCATTTCCTTGTCTACGATGCATTACCACACAATTTCGTTGTCTACGTTGCATTACTACACCATTTACTATTCTACGTTGCATTATTACACCATTTCGTTGTCTACGTTGCATTACTACACCATTTCGTTGTCTACGTTGCATTATTACACCATTTCTTTGTCTACGTTGCATTACTACGCTATTTCGTTGACTACGTTACATAATTAAACCACTTCGTTGTCTACGTTGCATTATTACACCATTTACATGTCTACGTTGCATTATTACACCATTTCGTTGTCTACGTTGCATTACTACACCGTTTCGTTGTCTACGTTGCATTACTACACCGTTTCGTTGTCTACGTTGCATTACTACACCATTTCGTTGTAGAAGTTGCATTACTGCACCAGTTCGTTGTAGAAGTTGCATTACTACACCATTTCGTTGTAGAAGTTGCATTACTACACCATTTCGTTGTCTACGTTGCATTACTTCACCGTTTCGTTGTAGAAGTTGCATTACTGCACCATTTCGTTGTAGAAGTTGTATTAATACACCATTTCATTGTAGAAGTTGCATTACTAAACCATTTCATTGTCTACGTTGCATTACTACACCGTTTTGTTGTAGAAGTTGCATTACTGCACCATTTCGTTGTAGAAGTTGTATTAATACACCATTTCGTTGTAGAAGTTGCATTACTACACCATTCCGTTGTCTACGTTGCATTACTACACCGTTTCGTTGTAGAAGTTGCATTACTTCACCATTTCGTTGTAGAAGTTGCATTACTACACCATTTCTTTGTCTACTTTGCATTACTACACCATTTCGTTGTCTACGTTGCATTATTACACCACTTCTTTGTCTACGTTGGTTTTCATTTGATTAAAACCAACACATTACTGTTTGTACATAGCGTGCGTAATCAGCTCAATTTTAAATGAAAAAATATATCCAACAATAGGATGGAAGTGGATTAAAGAGAGTAAACCTGGTGAGATAAGCTTCCCAGCTTCGACAGTGGGGTACAAAGTTCATTGAAGTGAATGCCGTCAACTCATTGCGTTGACTGTAGACTACAAAGTTCAATGAAGTGAATAACACCTCAGAAAATGTTAGAAATGGATTTAATGTGATTTGAACAGCACAACCCTTTCAGATGTCACACCTTGAGTGTGGTTCTGTCTTTTATTTTATTTTACTCAACTTGAAATGTTGATATAAATTACTAATACTAACTATAAAAGAAAATTGAACTTCCATTATTGAAAACTTGTTTTCACGCATAAAATCATATCTAGTTGACAGAATAATTATAACAACTTTATTAAAATTACATTAATTTGACATACATAATGCATTCGTACCTTAGAACATAATGTAATTTGTAACATTGGTAAGCATTTTATATTCGATAAATATTTTAGTGAGATATTTTCTAAAGTAATTTGTCTGTACCTTTTAATTTAAGATACTATACATTTGACTCTGTTGTACTTGTATTATAAATATGTATTAACTGTTCGTTAATTAATTATGTATTATTAATTTTTTATTTATTCATAAGACGCCGATTGTCAAGAACGTGTTAGATAAGAAGAAAAAAACATATTAAATATTACGATGTGAATATTTTGTCCAATGGTTAATATTAGTTTATTTTAATATATAAAATACTTACATTATAACTATAATGTTAATATTGTATCCTTAATGATATATATTTATAAATTAATAACATTGAAAGATATAATCATTCTAATAGTAATACGATGACATTTTGTAAACAGTGTTTTAAAAGAAAGACTAAAATAATATTAAATTCGCAGTTATGTTAAATTTACAGTAGTTATAAAAGCTCATATTCAAACATAACTTAAACCACTCTTTGTTAATATTTTGTCGAGAGTATTAACACTCAAAACTTATGTGGTACCACACTATATTCACAGGACAGTTAGTGTGAAAATTAATGTTACAGTAGTACATCATAGAACTGACCGTGTTGTGTTTTGTTTTTGGTATGCGCCGTTCTGTTGGACAGTAAAATATTCATGACACGGGACATTTATTTATATTATTCATAACAAACTACTTTTAACCTAATAAACACAGGAGATGAGCCTGCTTGGTTGTCAAAAAAAATAATACAAATGGAAAGTTACATTATGTATTTAAAAGAAAACACGTTGTTTGTATGAGTATAGTATTTCATGCACTTCATACTATGTATAGATATGAAAAGCTTTTAATGGATTGGTAGTGGGATAGAATAGCCTGGATCAAACTATCTCTAGAGTACTGTCCGTACATTGAGTATTGTTAATTTAGTTGATAGTAAGTTTTTTTCGTTTTACTTAATTAGAAAGTAATGTTGGTGCAATTTATTACAAAACCCAATGATTTTCCTTGCAGTTTCTCATACGCTATGTGTTATTTAGAATTTAATTATTTAGAATTATATCCGAAATATTTATTTTCTTTATGTATGTTTTACTTACAGTATAAGGGTCTAACATCCCTTTAACTCAACTACAAAATATGTTTTTCTGCTTATAACCTAATTTACTTCATTTAAAAATAAAATAACAATAATTATTAATAATTATTATTAACGATTAGTACTAATATAATAATTAAGTTTTGAAACAAATGGTTATAAATAAAATAGTCAGACATCACTTATGGTTTGTTTTAAATCCATTATATTGTTTGAGATATTATTATTCTTGAAATTAATTGGATCAGTCAGTGTTTTTAACTATTCGACGTTTGAAAAGGTGAGCAACTCCTCTCATTCTCAAGTAGGAAAAATTCACTTACCTTTTTTATTAAAATAAAATGTAGTGATGTTTCTAGAGTAAGGCAAGGTCAGAGTAGTCCCCCCTCCCCGCACAGCTCCCTTAGCCTAAAGCCAGGTGCAACGTACATGTAAAATGTAGATGTTTGACGATTCATGTTGTTTATTTTACTACATATCCTTGAATTTCAGGAAATTTTATTGGAATTTTTTGAGTATTTTTTTAAAGTTAGAACTATGTAATATGTTGTAGATATGCAAATAGTAATTTTAAAAAGGCATGTTCTTAAGGCCTTTTTCTTCTCTTTTTATTTATATAGTAAATGTAACATAATTTACGCTACTTGAAAATGACAGGAATACCTAACATCTTGAAACGGTTTAAAAAAGAACACTTTTTTAAAATTATTCCATCAGTTTAAATGTAAACAGAAAACACATAAGTTTAATAAAATATAAACTAAAATATAGGTATTTTTAAAGAATTTAAAACTTAAATGGATTAGTTGAAAGTAATTTTAAATAAAATAGTAAACTGGAAAATATGATTTAATTATTTTATGTTTGATTTCTTCTTTAACTAAAGGTAAGTATATATTACTAAAATGTATAGATGGTTGTGTTATACATTGTTCTTTTATAACAGACATGCAGGGACTTTCAATTTGATTCCTTTCGGTCCATGATGATTATTTAAATATAATACTGGATGAGTCAAATTTGATGTCATGATTTTCATTTAGAGCGTGTTCTACTAATTTAGATTTTTCTTTATTTTGTGTTTTGTAATTATAAATGTGTTCTTTGACTATTGTACTTTATGTCATTACCACTGCTCTTCTATGGGTGGGCGGGTGGGTCATTACTACTGCACGTGTATGGGTGGGCAGGTGGGTCATTACCACAGCACGTGTATGGGTTGTTGCACGAAACGTACAGGGTTTATCCATACACTCCATTACAACTCTGTACAAATCTCTTCTGCGTCCTAATCTTTAGTATGCTTCTGTGGTTTGGAAACCATTCTACCTTCATCACACCATCAGATTGGAAAGAATACAAAGAAGATTTACTAGACTTGTTGGTTCAAGATTGGGGTTTCCGTGCTGTAGTAATGACCCACCCGCCCACCCATAGAAGAGCAGTGGTAATTTAAGTGTTAAGTGGCCAATTTAAAAGTAAGTGGTAAATTTAAGTTTTATTACATTCACAATCAATTTTGTAAATTACAATTGTAGATTCTTGGATTTTGTTCTTAGGTTTTAATTTTGTTAAATGACTACGAAGGTTTTTAGTTGAACTAAAAGAATCTTGAAACGTCTTGCAGAAAAGAGACTGACTCGCTGGAAGTCCACACAAGTTTAAGAATAATAGTGGTTTAGATTGCTTAGCAGTGTCTTGTATTACTTGCAAGGATAAGGTAGCCAAAGAGGATGAAGGGAGCTTTATAATAAGTTCTGCCCACTGGTTCCCAAAACTGTCTAATAATGTGTAGATATTTACACTTTTAGTGGTGCATACAGTTCAAGAACTGTTCACTAAGGGAAATTCTCTCTGAATAATCGAACTAAAAACATTTAGCAGAAACAGAGAAAGTCACACTTGTCTTTAATTTCATTTATGCATGGTTTTATGTTGTTCAATTAAAATATATATAATTACAAACACGTCAGCTATGATAATTACTTATAAAATAATAATATTTTAAAATAACGACAGAAGTAAATTACATTAATCCAAACTGATTTCCTCAGACAGCTTTCACAGATAAATATTCTTGCTTATACTGTCCACATAACAACTGGCTTTATAATACTAACACTTTCCTTATTAGATTTGTATTCATGGCAAACAAATGTGATGTATGGAGAAATGGCTATTGCCTCTTTCAGTATTTAAATATTGATATATTTACCTTCCATCAGTGTTTTACTATCACCAAATTATTGAATGTTTTTTAACGATCACACATTATTTAGGATTCAATCAAAAGCCTAAACAATAATTCATTAATATAATTGTTGTATTTTTTTTGGAGATAAAGGCTGTCACATACCGGTTCGTATGCACGCGTAGGCTATTTATTTGTGGGTTTTATTATTTATTGTAACTTTATGTACATTTTATGGTTAAACCATTTACAATTAAACTTATTCATTATGACTATACTAAAACGTATTATGTTTTTTTTTTTAAATATACTTACTATTAAATTATTTATATTTAGATAACCGTTTAATAAATATTCATGCCCCAACACCACACCAAACGTTTGACAAGATGATGTTTAATACGTTGCCCAATTTCACTGCTTTATGAAAATATATATTATTATTTTATTCTAAATAACATATTTTCTTTAGTAGTAAGTCTACCACGAGATGTTTTATGTGGTAGTATGTTATTAATTTTTAAAAATTTTGTTGAACCAAAAATTATGTGTTTTAGATGCGTCGTAACAATGCAATTAAATATTCTTTAGAGAACATTTTGTTTTTTGTTTAGGAAATAGAAATAAACGTTTTAAAATTACATATAAATACCGTTTCACGTGATAAGATCGTTGGAATATTGCCTGAAAGTGGTATACTTATTTTAAATTGATTGTAACTAAAAAAAAAAAAAAAATAAATAATCAGGTACACATTTTGTGTTTGAGTGGTATTGTTTGAATTGTGCAGTGTAATTAAATGTTTGACAGTACGAGATGATTGTAACATATAGCCTATATAAAATAAAAATTACCTTTTGTATTTCAATTCATCGATAATTATTCGTAGGACCAACATTATTTATAGGTTAAACTGTTTTAGTATCAAAAATAACTGAAGAGTGTATTTAATAAACTCTACTAATGGATAGAGACCAACCGAGTTAGCCTTATTCGTTCAGGGCATGAACAATTAGTTCATGTAGCAAAGTAATTAACAAGATAATAAATCAGAGAGTGGTAAAGCCTTTGTACCACATAATGTAACAAGATAATAAATCAGAGAGTGGTAAAGCCTTTGTACCACATAATGTAACAAGATAATAAATCAGAGAGTGGTAAAGCCTTTGTACCACATAATGTAACAAGATTACCATAGTGTGTAAAGCTTTGTACCACATAATGTAACAAGATAATAAACCAGAGAGTGGTAAAGCCTTTGAACCACATAATGTAACAAGATAATAAACCAGTGAGTGGTAAAGCCTTTGTACCACATAATGTAACAAGATAATAAACCAGAGAGTGGTAAAGCCTTTGTACCACATAATGTAACAAGATAATAAACCAGAGAGTGGTAAAGCCTTTGTACCACATAATGTAACAATATAATAAACCAGAGAGTTGTAAAGCCTTTGTACCACATAATGTAACAAGATAATAAACCAGAGAGTGGTAAAGCCTTTGTACCACATAATATAACAAGATAATAAACCAGAGAGTGGTAAAGCCTTTGTACCACATAATGTAACAAGATAATAAACCAGAGAGTGGTAAAGCCTTTGTACCACATAATGTAACAAGATAATAAATGGCTGATGTACAAGGTTTATATGGCTCTTACAGATAGTCGTTTCAATAATGATGTGTTTAGAAGCATAACAAAGATTAACTCACTAAATACACATTTTTACACATGTAACATTAACATTTTCTCCATGTTATCTTGTGCCATCCTATTAAAACTGGCATTTGTAAAATCTTCTTATCGTCTATGTAATACTGGGAGAATCTTATCACCCATACACGCACAGTAGTGGTACTGACCAACGCACCCACACATACAAGTACATTGGCATTGACCCTCCTATCCACCCGTAAAGGTAAAGAAGTATTTACCCACCCACCCAGCCATACATGCTGTATGATATTGAACCATCAACCCACGTAAACACTACAGTGATATTTACCTCCCGCCCATAAAGGTCCACCCAAACACGTGAAATGGTATTGATACCACCCATGTGTAAGGGTGGGTGGTTGGGCCAGTACCATTGTACGTATACAGGTGTATGGGTGGACCAATTCCACCATACGTGATTGGGTGGGTAGATGGATCAATACCACTTTGTGTGTATGTTTGTGATTATATAGAATTGGCTTTGTAAATTTTTGTTTAAAATGATTTTTATAGCAGTTAATTAACTAAGATATTTGAATTTAATCGTTTTTCTCGACAGCTCAGCCGGTAAGTTACCAAAAATGTGGAAAAACTAAAAAAATAGGTTTCGTTTAAATTTGGCACGTAAGTACTTAATTGTGTGGAATTTGTCTTGATTCCGATTATGGCGATGTTTATACATACAATCCAACAGTTATGAAGCACGTTATCGCCGGAAATGTGCCGGTTTCACTAGGGTTGTGTTTTGTTAGAGTAGGGTTGGGTATTATTAGATTAGGTTTCGTTGGGTTAGGTTAGGTTTTGATTATTAGGGTTAGGTAGATTATATCCTGTTAGGTTAGTTTTGATTAAGTTAGGTTTTTAATGTTAGAACAGGTTTCAGGTTAGTTTTTGCAGAAATAACCTATTGAAACGAAATTTAATAACGTTTTAATAACACATCCTAAGAAAAACTTAACCTAACCAAAACTAACATAACCTAACTAAACCTAACATATTTTAAACAAAAAACATCCAACCTAGGCTTATTCAATGAAAAAATATAATCATTCTGAAGTTGGCACATTTCCAGCGTTAACGATTGATTGATAATGGTCCGATGGTTAAAACCTTGCCATATTTTTGATCAGGATCGATTCCGCAAAATTTAAGTGCCCACATTTCTATATTTATTAACGTCTCATTTTCTCCTTCTCCTCATATAAATACCCGAATGTTGAAAGCAGTCACCTGATAGCTTCCAGCTGCTCATTTATCGTTGGGTCATTAGTTAAATAAACGTTTACAAAGGATTAGTTGGCCTTAGTTTGTAACAATGACTACATTCACTCATTTAAATTCCCCACATTTATTCTAAACAACTGTTCACCCAGAACTTGATGATCTCTAATTTAACAATAAATTACAATAAAATAAATAAATAATATATATATACGATATATAGTCCAACACTTATTATTTTATTATTATTGTTTATTAGTTATGTACTGTAATAAATATTAACCATAATGTACATTGAATTATTTAGTGTTATTCAAAATGTGTTATAACATAGTAAAGTAAAGTTTTATTATAAGACAGTAACATTCCTTATATTCTTACATATGAGACGCCAACACAACATTGTTGGTATTTTAAGGCGAATATGAATGGTTATATGAGTGTAGGATGAGTGTGGATGAGTGTAGTCTGGTTACTAACTGAGTTCAACTGTTCCTCAGAAAGGGCAATTTATTAAAAGCCCAACAGCCATGGCAACTAAGGGACCTACAGCTTTACGTGGAATCCGAAACACGTAGTGCTGGTCTGATTTTCAGCTAATTGACAAGCCTGATACTCAATTATCTCCCCCACACAACATCCACACAATGACTACCACCCAACATGGACACCCCAGACTTTTCTAGTAGTGTCCACGCCAATAGCAATCATCAAACGGACGCCATTTCGGTATTAAGAGGACCGAGCATCCAACCTATCGCCTACAATCTCCCAAACATTTTGTCCCCATGTAGCTGGGTTACAGTACTGCGCCACCAGTGCCGATATATACAGAATGTAACTTGTGTAATGTATTATGTATTTACCACAATGCTGTTGTAGAAATGTTTATAGTAATTTAAATAACTGGCATAAGATAATCACATATCAAAAGATGTATAAACATCTACTACATAACTAATTAATATGTAAATATTAATTAACTATTGTATTTACATTCATTTTACGTTTAATAATGTATAAATATATATTTAGAAACCAGTAAATATTTGCACAAAAAACAAACAACATTCATAACTCTGGGTAGGCCTATATTTGCGTAGGTCTGTACAAATATTCCCGTCAGCGGTATAAAGGAGCACAGTGTTATCTTCCTCCCTCGGGAACCCACCTTACATGAAGTACGCTACATATACACAATGTACTTGGAACACAATGGCAAGGAGCGAGCGAATAATTTCACTACATATTTGTTCTGTCTTATTTTATCACTATACATGGGATGGACTGTCCAAGGTTTACGTTTACTCTATTGACTTTACAAAGGAATATGGAATATAAATTAATCTAAATAAAAGAAAAAAAAATACACATCTCATAGTTTTTTCAAATGTGATATTTCGGCTATACAGTCTGAAGCCATTTTCAAACATTTAACACCGTAAATAGTTTTTAATAAAATATAAATTAATTAGTAGATCATATGTTTCTTAAAATATTTGACAGACGATTTTCATCAGTGAAAATATTTCAATATATATATTTTTGAATAAATCACAAACAAATTCCTTGTCAATGTGATTTAAATTATTTTGGACAAACATATCTACCATTAAAAAAGAGAATAAAAGAACATAAAAACAGCATAAAAAATCAATTGTAAAACTACTCTAAGCTTTCAGATAATGTTTTGGTAGTAGAGCATAAGGTGCAATGGACAGCTGTAAGTATAATATATAAAGAAAGTAAGTGGAAAGAAAGAACAATAAAAGAAGCAGCATGTATGGCTGTAGAAAGCTGCATTTCGAAACTTAGTGCCACCATAAGGCATAAGCCCAGTAAAGCTGCCTATTATTAAATCAGGAGTATTAAATAAAATTTAAAATTAGTAAGTGACTAAACAATTTTTATCAAAATGTATATATTATATATTCAACTATTTTCATTGATGAAATCATCTGTTAAATATCTTAAGAAACATATGATGTAATAATTAATTTATATTTTATTAAAAACTATTTATGATGTTTAATGTTTGAAAATGGCTTGAGACTGTATAGCCGAAGTATAAAATTAAAAAAAAAAAACGATGTGATGTGTAGCTATTTAACATACATCAGTAATGAACACCATCACAAAAATACATACCGTCAAGAATTAGGAACATCTTGTCCATACTTAAAATTTCGATTAGGTATGATTTTGGTAAAATAAATAAACATTGTGTCTGGTTGTTAAAATAAAAAATGGTGACATATATTTTATGTGTTGTTAAATTATGAAAAACGTTTTATATCGGTAAATATAAGTAATTTATGTAGCAAATAATTATAAATATATAATTAAATTAAAATTATTCAATTATTTATTATATATTTAGTACATATTGTTTTAAATTTCTGGCATTACTATTTGTTCATCTCCTGAATGTCAATTGACGTTTTCAATGTTTTAAACTATCCATTAACATAGAGTAGTGGAAAGACTCTATTTTAAATTATTAAAATATTTTCAGAATATAATAAGTGAAATGCTCTAGTATAAAAAAATTACTTATATATTCATTTCAAAGCTTAGTAATAATGTAACAGTTGGAATTGTAAATTTAATATTAGATTTATATGATATTTTCTTACATGAAAATAAATACCTAATATAAATTAATTTAAACTATTTGGTAATTTACTCTCAAATTATTTTTGACGAATGTTTTATGAAACGCCTTATACTAGTTAAATATTATTTTGAATAGTTAATTTTTTTATAAGAATGCTATATTATAATATTTATTAATCTCCTGTTAATTACATTGTTATTTTAATATTAATTTATAAATAAAATTATAAAAGAATGTGTAGTAGAGTGGTTCTTCTCCATTGTCGTCTGTGTTTTTATTTTGACGGTTGAGTGTGTTTGGTCTTACAAATTGATTAATAAATGTATACATTTAAAAGTATAATTAATTCATTTATTTATTCCTAAAACGCTAATCATCAAGGTATGGGCAAATAAGGATTTCAAATGAGTCTGATGAGTGTAGATTAGAAAATTCATTGGGAATTGTTAACAATTGAAAGCTTAATTCTAAATAAGCAACCGATGGACATTAGTTAATCCGTTTTAAAATTTGAAATTAAAATTCCCCACCAAAGTATGCTTTTGATACGTATAGTACTTAAGTTTTAGTTTTCCCCTCAAATAGCTTTTATCTTGGGGGATAAGAAGCGATACTGTACTGCAATACAGTAATTTCATGTTAGTAAAAAAACATATTTGAATACTTGAAATAAATGTTTGTTTATTTATATAAAATTGCATTAAGGACTGATTGGGTTACGTAATATACATAATTAGGATATAAGTGAACCGTTATAAGTTATTGCAATGACATATTCGTTCTGTTGACCAACAGTAATTCTTTAATTAAAAATGTTTTCTTTAGCATACACAGTAAGTCTATATTGTTTAATACACCTTTTACTAGTTACTTTAAGCCAATACGTATACATATATATATATATATATATATATATATATATATATATATATATATATATATATATATATATATATATATATATATATATATATATATATATATATATATATATATATATATTAGGATGTAATAAAATTAAACTGAGTACCCTTATATTTATTTTTATTAAAAATTCATTATACAACATGTTTCGACTTTCTGGTCATTTTCTAGTATAAATTAAATAATTTATTTTATTAATTTATTTATTTTATTATTTATTTTATTTTATTTTATTTATTTTATTTATTTTATTATATATTTATTTTATTAATTTAATAAATAATTTATTAATTTATTTAATTTATACTAGAAAATGACCAGAAAGTCGAAACATGTTGTATAATGAATTTTTAATAAAAATAAATATAAGGGTACTCAATTTAATTTTATTACATCCTAAAATACGTAAGTAGCCCTAATTTAAACTTTATATTACTTTATACATATATATATATATATATATATATATATATATATATATATATATATATATATATATATACTTTGAGACTTAAAAAAATATCAAGTTTGTGGTCCCATGACTTTTTTTATATAAAAAAGGGAGAGCTTAACTGCTTTTTAGGCTTACCAGTCCGCATACTATATTAATCTACGCGGGGATCTTATTTAGACAGGCTAAAGTTGTGAAAAAGTACAATATAATGTGAACACTAGCTATACAGTAGAGTCTGTATTCGGACCAGCGCTATCTCCAACTCAGGCTAAAAGTCCTGATGACTAGACCACCGGCTGCTTAGGATAAAATTTATTAGTATAAATTAAAAGGGACTTCTGAAAAAAAATAGTTTTAACAATGGATAATTGCTCTTAAATATAACACATACTTCAGCGACTGACTTAAAACCAGAATCGTACTTATCGTAACACAAATAATAGAAGCTAATAAATAAAATTAAAAAAATATGTATATTTATAAATAATGTGTCTAGTAGTTGTGATTATTTAAATAGTGTAAATTATACGGTGGTTTTATGAGTTTAAAAATGAAATTAAATTAAAATTGTTTCTCTGATACAATTTAAAATCCCACTATGAATAAATAAAATATTAAAATACATTGAACAAACACCTAATGTGTCAGAGTAAACGTACATTTCATTTACTTTGTATAATCATATTTTAAGCTACCCTCCTATTGTTATGTAGAAACAGTCACGTACGACTGTTTGTTATTTGGATTACGTCGTGATTGGGTTTTAAAGCGTAATTTTTTTCAGATTTTTATCTTCGAGTGGCAAAATATCACGAGAGTAAGCCATATTGGACTAAGAATAAGGTTAATCCCTGGGTAGGTCTGTTGGTAATACTTCAATAACGTGTTTTAATGTCCTTGAATGGTATTGAAAAGTTATAATCTTCAGATTATTAGTGATTTTAAACCTACATTCATAAGTACAAATATAATTAAATTGGTTGGTAGTGAAATTAGTTAAAGTGGATGTTTATTACCCAAGTTAAAAGAAATCAGCTGATAAACACCACCTGTTTAATTTTTTAGAGCTATTTTAACGACATAAGATTGTTCATCAGCAGGATAAAACAAGTTAATGTAATTTTCCATTAAATCAGTAGTTATTCCTCTCTCCTGCAAGAGAAAATGGATTGTCAATTCCTCTTAGAACAAGTCGCAGTTTGTGAAGAGTACGAAGGGAATTATAGATTTGACAGGACTTCAAAGGGAAGTTTCTTAATATTCTCAGACTGTAAACTTTTGTAATGAAATCTGTGTAATACGGTTATAAACCTTTCCAAATAATAATGATAAACTATTGGTTTTAGTTGTTTTTAAAATACAATTAGAATTATAACATTTTAACTTTAAAACATAATGTAATCATTAAATACATAGTTTGTTTTGAAACTTCTAGAACATGGCACGGAAGAAATATAAAGTTAAATATGTGTTCATTATTTAAATTGTTTAGATTTAATTACATTTTCAATCCATTTAGTGGATTGTGATACGTGAAACTTAATGACAACTTTAAAGGGCAGTGCTTAATGTGACTGCAGTAATGATCAGTACTTATTGTGATTGCAGTAATGGGCAGTACTTAATGTGATTGCAGTAGGGGTCAGTACTTAATGTGATTGCAGTAGGGGTCAGTACTTATTGTGATTGCAGTAGGGGTCAGTACTTAATGTGATTGCAGTAGGGGTAAGTGCTTAATATGATTGCAGTAGGGGTCAGTGCTTAAATAGGATTGCAGTAGGGGCCAGTGCTTAATGTGATTGCAGTAGGGGACAGTACTTAATGTGATTGCAGTAAAGGTCAGTGCTTAATGTGATTGCAGTAATGGTCAGTACTTATTGTGATTGCAGAAGGGGGCAGTACTTAATGTGATTGCAGTAGGGGTCAGTACTTAATGTGATTGCAGTAATGGTCAGTACTTATTGTGATTGCAGTAATGGGCAGTACTTAATGTGATTGCAGTAGGGGTCAGTACTTATTGTGATTGCAGTAGGGGTCAGTACTTAATGTGATTGCAGTAGGGGTAAGTACTTAATATGATTGCAGTAGGGGTCAGTGCTTAATGTGATTGCAGTAGGGGCCAGTGCTTAATGGGATTGCAGTAGGGGACAGTACTTATTGTGATTGCAGTAGAGGTCAGTGCTTAATGTGATTGCAGTAATGGTCAGTACTTATTGTGATTGCAGTAGGGGACAGTACTTAATGTGATTGCAGTATGGGGCAGTACTTAATGTGATTTTACATTAGGCGGCAGTACTTAATGCGATTGCAGTAGGTGTCAGTAATTAATGTGATTACAGTAGGGATCAGTAATTAATGTGACTGCAGTAGGGGGCAGTATTTAATGTGATTGTAGTAGGGGGCAGTATTTAATGTGATTGTAGTAGGGGGCAGTACTTAATGTGATTTCAGTAGGGGGCAGTACTTAATGTGATTGCAGTAGGGAGCAGGGCTTAATTTGATTTCTACTACTGTCCTTTGACTGCTATTTGTTGGTTGTCTGTTAATTTATTTAATTGTTAGTTATATTTAAATTATTTATAAATCATCTTCAATTCTATTTATTATATATTTAATTTATATAAATTATTATTTACTATATACATATTAGCTTTCTGTTATATTGTGTGCTGTATGCTATATTTGTTCATATGCATGATTTTATTGTTATATAGAATTAGTGCTTTTATGTAATTGGCTGTAAGCTGTATAAAACCATTCAATAAAGAATTTTGATTTTTTGAATTGCAGTAATGGTCAGTACTTGTGATTGAAGTTAGGGGTCAGTGCTTAATGTGATTGCAGTAGGGGTTAGTACTTAATGTGATTGCAGTATAGGGCAGTGCTTAAATATTAAATTTTAAAATTAAACAACACAAATTATTTTGCTTTTTTACATGTATTACTTGTACTATAAGTATATACGAAGATAATTTTCCATGTAATCACTTTTCAATTGCAAATGTTTATAGTTTATAGGATGTATGTTTAGCTAAAAGGAATTTCTTTTTATTTCACCTATTTAAACACTTATCATTTTTGTTTATTTTAGATTTTGAATTACGGTGACTGACAGATTCTATTGCTTCTTCCTTTGGACATCGGAGTGAGGTGGACGGGCGTGCTTGACGATTCAGCTTACCTCCACAGAGACGAAGGAAACGAAGGCCGCATCCAGTATTGTGCTGGAGTTGGTGATGGAGTGTGTCGAGTAAGTGTGTCAAGAAGTTATTTCTCCCATTTGTCATGTGATGGTAGGGCTAGCAGCATGTCAGTCACTCCCTTATTCTCCCCCAATTCCTCAAGGTTAAACGAAGTAATTATTGATACAGATGTATAAAGATGTACATTAATTGTAATGACCAGGGTGATTGAAAAGTAAGTTCCCTCCCCCCATAAATTTGTTGTTATTTTAGATATGTGATATTTGTTCGCATGAAGCTTACTATATACAAAGGATACACTAATAATGATACTTTTAAAAACTTAATATTTGAAATTACAACTTTTAAAATATAATTTTTATGCTCTTGGTTAGTCAAAAAAAAAAAAAAAAAAAAAAACTAGATTTGAAATCAGACCATTGTACAAGAATTGGTAGCCCCTCACATTTTTTACTCTAAGGGGATAGGGTGTGGATGATAACTTAGCATTTTTAATAGCACCTGCAGTCTTGTAATATATCAATTAAAGCGTCTTGGTTAGAAAAAAAAGACTTAAAGCTTAAAATAGTTAAAAAATATTTTAAAATAACTTTGTTAAATGCGGTTTTTGCTCTTAACGTTATGAATTACAATATAGCTCATTAATGTTTGAGGATGTCATTTATTATAGAGTGGCCCAATTTGAAATCTGTAAGTGAAAATAAAAAAATATAAAAATAAAATAATTATTGGATAACCAAGATCTTTAAAGTGATGTGTTACAAGCATATAAGTGCTAAATAATCATTTTGAGTCATCCCTAACCTCCCTTTCCCATGAGAGTAAAAAAAATTTAAAACTATCATTATTAGTGTAGACCTTTTTATCTAGTAAGAATAATCCAAACAGATTCACATATCTAAAATAATGAAGATGTTAAGGGTGGGGGATGGGGTGTAAACCAACTTCTCAATCATTCTTCAACGAGATCAGTCTAGGAGAGAGGGTGAGGGTGTTACCTCAGCGGTGGCCAAAAATCAATTCAAGACCCTGACTCGTAAAATATCACCTATGAAGATTATGGTGACAATGAAGGTTATGGTGGTGATGATCCGAATCACTCTCGGGCCAAATAGAGAAAGAAGAAACATAGGTCCACAGTTTAATAGTGCACTGAATACAAGTCGAGTAAGGAACATGGTTTCGAGTAGTTAGTTACATAATTTGCCATGGTGGAAAACAATGGCAGTACTATAGTCACTCCCTTTCTCTCCCATCTCCTCCAACCCCTTTATTCTCCCCCCCTCTCTCTCTCTCTCTCTCTCTCCCCCCCCCTTTTATGGAACTGTTGTCAATCCATAACAGGATTTGAGATTACATAACAGTTCAATATAATTTATGAAGTAAAATTGAAGCAATGAAACATATTGAAGGAAAATTGTATGCTTATAGTGTAGCCTCCATGGTAAAAGTAATCAGATGAAATTTATTAATTAACTGAAAGAGTTAATGTTTTGCAAATGTTTTTGTATGAGTGAATTTTTAGAGTTATTGATGAAAAATGTATGTATTTTTAGAATATTATGCCTTTTGTGATGTATTTATAAAATACATACTGCAATAAAAACTTATTAAATTTGAATTGGATGTTTGTGTAAAAATAGGTTCCTATTTTAGTAATTCTATAGGATACATAAAGTAGTAAGAGTTGCCATTATCATAATTGATGATAATGGCTTGGGTTAAATTACATTATCATTTTCCATCAGTAGTGGTCTCCTACTTTATTCAGTAAAGAAGTAGGTAACATTTAAAATTGTAATCTTAAACAAACATATATTTTTTATGGTAATACAATTTGTTTTTCTCTTTGTAGTTAATTAAAATGGCTCAGATTTATGGTGTGTTAGTTATAATATGAGAATAAGTAAATCGAATTAAGTCCCAGTGGGTAATATGGGACACATGTGTGCCAAAACCTCCTAAGTCCTACAGAAACCAGCCTGGGAAACCACAATTATTTACGTTAGTGATGTATTTGTTGACTGATACGATGTCTTACTTATTAACACTTAAATAATACTATGAAATATTTTAGACCTTAAACTTATTTCACCATTTTCATTGATTATATAAGTTACCATTTGTAAAAGAATCTAGTAACAAAATATTTTGATATGATTAAAAATACTAAGACAGATTTCATACTTATGTTCAATAAGAACCTTTATATTATTTGACTTTAAAAACAAAATATAAGTTATTCTTTTTAAATTAATATAGTAGCAAAATATTATTATAACATTTAGAAATATATGTACTTAGTAGAATAGGTTAAATATATAGGTTATACACATTCTTCCCATACGTTTATAAAAAGGCAATAATTTTGTTGTGAAAAACATGCCAAAAACTGCCTAATCAAGATTAACTCCTTACTCAAAAATAATGTGAATACTGAATAAAAAAGCGCATATTGTACTATTTCCAGCTATGAAGCATTTGTCAATTTACGAAGTTTGTTACATTGTTGATTTAGAGAATTCCCTTGCGAGGAGAGAAAACAATTTCTTCAAGTTATTGAATGAATATTGCATTTCCATCTGCTCGCTGAGGAATTTATGCAAACATAGGGGAAATGCTATTAAGTTAATGACTCTAACGTCTCCATCTTGTAGCTGAGTAGTTTCCGCCACATGTTACTACATTGCACTGTCATAAAACTCCTTAACTGTTGAGAATCCATGAAGACATTTGGATCCTAAAAACCAGCTTTGTCATTCCTATAGATAAATCTGGATCCAGATACTACATTAAGAACTACTGACCAATAGTAATTCAACCTGTGTTTACTTTGAACAATTGATCCTGTCTAAAATATCTCACTGCTATATCCCTTTATCAGTTCTTATCAATACGGCATTGTTCCAAACAAGTCTAAATTGACTAACCTTGTACTATACCAATCATATATCATGGACGCTTTTAAAGAGGTAACTTAAGTCGATGCAATATATCTAGATTTTTTTAAAGCTTTTCATAAAGTAAGCCATAAACATCATCTTGCTAAGCTTGAAGCCTATGGCATCAAAAGCTCTCTCTTAGTTTAGTTCGGGAGCTACCTGAAAGGAAGATAACTAGTAGTCCATTTTGCCAATACACATTCTTGTAAGTTTCATGTATCATTAGGCATCCGTCAAGGATCACACCTGGAACCAATTTTGTTTGTTATGTTTATCAATGATATAATAAATAAAACCAAAGTTTGCCTTTTGTTTGCCGATGACATGACACTTTTTTATGAGCTCAGATGTAATCCTGACATGCTGCTTCTACAGGATAGTCTTGATTCTGTGGTTGCATGGTGTTTTGACAATTGTATGTCACTCAATAGTGACAAATGCTTTTATTTGACATTTCACAGAGTACATATTTTGATTAATACTAACTACAATTTGAGAGGTCAGGATCTCCCAAGAAGGATGAAGGCAAGGGATCTTAGAGTTCTTCTGCTGACGTCTCTTGACCACTCTACCCACATCTCAGCTACCGTAACAAGAGCTAATAGTTGCCTGGGGATGATTTTCAGGTCGTCCAGATTCTTAACAAAGCCCACTTCCTTAATGTTGCTATATTGTGCATATGTAAGAAGGCCTATTTTAGAATATGCCTCTGTAACTTGTCTCCATATAAGATGATGGATGTTTCATATATACAAGGTGTCCAGAACCGATTCCTCCGATTGGTCGGTGTCAGACTTAGTTATAACTACAGGACTGTTCCAATGGATGTGTTAGCCTCACAACTGCTGCTAAACCCCCTAGTGATTAGGTGTGAAATACAAAATGTACTCTTCCTCTTTAAGCTAGTCAATGGACTAATTGACTGCCCTGCATTGTTGGAGAGGGTTACCTTTCGATTCCCTAGGCGTACTAGATCATTGGAACTCTTTGGAAGACTGCACCACACAACCAACTACGAAAGAAACAGCACTATTGTTTGGATACAGCACATAGGAAATATTGTCTGCCCTGAAATTGACTTTTTATAGGTACTGTAGTCTACCAGCATTCAAAAGAGCTGCCAAGTTTTTTTGGCTCAATGACTGGAACAAATAACAGAATTGTTTTTTACTGTTATTTACACTCATTGTGCATATTCACCTTTCGTTCAGCCATATATTTCTTTGCTTTGTTAATTTAATTATATAAATTTTTTAATAAACTTATCGAAATTATTTTGTAAAAATGGAATGTCTGTTGAAATAAAATAAAATAAAAAGACAAAACGCTTTTTGAAACAGATTATAATCATGCTGATGCATTTTATTTGAACTGGATACTGATTGCCTATAGTAATTTCTTATTACTGTAATCGTATTTCAAGCAATAATTACTCGTATAAGGCATTATTAAGAAAACGTTATAAAAGCTCAATTTAAAAAAATCAGATTTAGCATTATTTGCATTTCAATAAAACAAAAATAAAACAAACAACAAATATTTAATGGGATTTTTTCCTTTTGGGCTGAAGGAAAGACAATTTTGAAAACACTTGTGAATCAATGATTATAGAGTATTCAAAGAAAGAATGTTTTTAGGTAAATAATATTATGATTATACACATATTAGGGTACGCCAGATACAAAATGTGATTTAGTCTGTGGTTTGGTTTTGAATAAGGGTTGCAAAAATATTACTAATGATCTTACTAAAATCATCTACCAAATTAATTAACATGAAGTAATGAAACAAGAGGCAGGAAACTTTAAAGATTCTTTTTAAAACAAATATGCATAATTTTAAAACAAACTCTTTACCATCGTCCTAAAGTTGATTAAATGTTTCTATGGCAATACCAAGTTAAATATAAATAATTATTATTGTTTCATATTAGTAAACAAGACAATGCAGACCATGTTAGAGTATGTTTTTAAAGACTAAGGAGTTGTTTTAGCGTGTTAGAAAACACATAGAAAAAACCCAAAAAGAGTAAAAGTTGAAGTTCGTTTTATTTTACCAGGTGAAGTTGGGTTAGGAGGCTCTGTCTAACACTTAACCTGAGGACCAACGGCTCAACGTGACATTCCGAACTACGGGAGGGCAAAAACTGGTTCTATCGGGAATCGAACCCGGACCGTGTGGCAAGCCGTCCCCTTAGCCCCTTAGCTACGGCCGCCCCTAGTGTAATATGTACTAACGAGTATTAATCTATGTAAATGTGGAATTAATAGAATTGAGATGGGTTCAGAAAAGATGCCAAGGAATTGTGCTTTTACAAAATAACAAATTACATAAACATTTCTCCTGCTTGGAAATTGTTATGTAACTCAATCCAGTCTAGTGCATCCATCTATTTACCTGAACATTTGTATTTCTTTAACATTTTTTACTCCTAGAGTTGCTGTGTTTTCTCACCATTGAGCAATTATCTAAAATAAGTGGAATACCTTGGCGTTCATTTATATATTTTTATTGAATATTTGTTATTAAGAAAGCAACATTCAAACATATCGGTCAGTAGCGTAGTTGGTTAGATCCCAGCTTCATAAGCTAAAGATTCTAAGCTCAATCAATACCAATCAGAGTCATAAGAAATTTTGAAAGGGATCAGCTGACAACCACTTTGTCGTTGGTCTATAAATTAGTGATACTTTCTAAGGAATAGTAGGCCTTAGTTTGTAACAATGACTACATTCACCCATCTAAACTCACTGGAAATTTACATTCACCCATATCTCGAAGATTAGTGTCTTACGAAATAATAAAAACAAATAAGAACATAATTACACTTTTCCAGATTTATTTTCAAGGCAATTCATTACTGGATGAGTCATACAGCTCAGAAGTAATTAAGCAAATAAAAGACGTCACTGTCTGCCATCAGAAAAAAAAAACATTAAGAAATAACTGACGAAGAAGCTGCTCCCCATTACTGACAATGATTACATAAAATGTTTCAAACAATCAAATTATCATTTGGACAAATGTGTGGAGTGTAATAAAAAGTATTTTTAAGCTGATAAAATTGTATTTTACAATATTTTGATTAAATGCATTTCTAAATGTAATTTCTGTACCTTTTGGGCACTATTTTGCCAGTATATATAAGTGAGTAGTTCTGTGAGAATGTGTGATATGGGTTTGGGATGACTGTGCCTATATGGTCAACACTAACTAACAGTGTTGTAATCCAGCTACTTGGGGTGGAGACAAGGTGTTGGGAAGATTTTATGCAATAGGTTCTATAATCGGACCATTTAATACTGATATGGTGTCTGATCAATGATAACTATGACACTGACACAACTAGAGAAGTCTGGAGTATTCTTGTAGGGTGGTGGTCAGGGGCCTGTTGTGTAAGAAGAGAACTGAGTTTCACGCCTATCGGTTAGCTGAAAATCACTATCAAGTGGTTCGGATTCCACGTTAAGCTGTAGGTACCCTAGATAAAGGGTGTTAACAAATGGCTTTCTAAGAAACATGACTGTAGTAACAGTTACTAAACTCACTACACACACATGTGCTCCTCATGTTCACCGGTATCACTAAGATCAGCGTCTTAAGTCATCGACGATGATGACGATGTATGGTTTCATTACAATTAAAGAAAATAAACATCTGTTATTGAAACAATGTTTATGTGTATTTCATATGATATTACAATACTTTATTCATATATCTTCTGCTAAAAGTTTGCCAAAGATAAAGTTGTCTTATATTCACCTCTCACAAGACCCTGCTAAATAGGTTCAAAATTAGCAGTTGCAGTCAATGCAGGTTAAGGTAAATTCAAATATTGACCCCCTTCAGTAATCGCTGAAAGTTCATAGCTTACAACAGCAGGGGATTTTTTCCCAGCAAAAAAGCGTTCAATAATTACAACTGTTCAATGCTACACTTAGGCAAAAGATAATTTACACTAGCTATTTTATATCACGTGAAAAGTTTTAGTGACTATAGAAACGATCAATTATAATTGTTTAAATTTAAACACATACAGAACAAAAATACTAACATAATTCAGTATTATTATAAGATGTCTTCCAGCAAAAATGAAATATTAAAAGATATGTATGACAATATCATAAAAGGAGGAGATAAGCATGACATAGATCATGGAAATATAAACGAAATATTGAGTTGGTTTAAAAGTCTTAATATACTGGAAAAACTGAAGATCTCAGAATCTGATGTGGAAGAAGCTTTCGAGTCCGTGAGTGAAAATATGACAACTATTAACTCTGAACAGTTCTTGAACTTTTTAAATCAGCTATCAAAAACAGCAAAAATCGAAATTGCAAATCTTCAAGAAAAACTGCTTGAACCACTAGAGTATGAAAATCTACAAAAACAGATTAAAAACAAATTGGCAGAAGCAAAGGAACGACTAGAAGATCTTAATGACTGGATAACCAAGAATGAAATCGTTAATAAAGCCGATGCCATGGAATCTGAAGTAGCTGAAGTACTAAATAAAGTGAAGGACCAGGCAACTATTGGCCTCAATGAATTTTCACAAGCTACGGAGAAACTATCAGAACAAGTAAAAGGTAATTGGAGGAATCTTCTCAAAAAAATTACTGATCCAGGATCTTCTGCTTCCACACCAGAAAAGCAAGAAAAGAAAACAGACTAAAAATGCAGGTTGGGTTTGTTGGATATAGATCATTTTTAATATTGGCATAAGCGTTTGTATACTTTAATACAAGAGGCAATAACATTCATTTTACATAGAATAAGGCAATAACAACATACCTTTCATATGAGAAATAAAAACAAATAAATAAACACATCTATTTGAGCGGATTGTATATTTTACATTTTGTTTTAGACTATATTTCCTAACAAAAATTTCAATCACAACATATGTTCTACATTGTTAATATATCCATTGGTAGCTAACTATAATATTGGGTCTAAAAAAGGCAAGAGAATTTAGTAAAACGCTTGAAAAAATAACTGAAGGAAACATTTCATAAATTCTTAGTAAAATGAAGAAAGAATAATTTTCCTCCGTTTGAGTCAATGCAAAAGACGACTCTTGGCATTACTAAACTCTAGCACTTTCAAATTTCTAACAATGTTCCGTAATATCATTTTGTTTCAATGGAATAAAATCGATCAGAATAATGTTTAAAATTTATGCCCTTGTCCGACCAAATATCATTATTATCTCTATACTCTAACGTGCAAATTAGAGCTTACAATCGGTTGAGGACCTATCATGTACTGAAATGGATGACATAACAAGCGAGGGAGAATTTGATCAAACTAAAATATGTCTTTAGTATATAATAAATCATGACTGAAAAAGTAGGAATATAAAATTTCCTAACCAGACATACTAATCAATTTTATTAATTCAAATATAGTTATGTGTTTATATACTGAAAGTGTATATCAGTCATTTAAGTAATTATATAGGACAGGGACCTATTGATTAGTTGGAAAATTTTTTTATAGTAGATACATAGTTAATAAACAAGAATATGATCGATTCTTTACAACGGAAAAGCCAGAAAAATTACAAAAAAATTGAAAAACATTTTGTCGTAAATATAGTGATGTGGGTACTCAAATTCTGTGGTACGAATATTATAAGGTATTTACAATCAAACGTTTATTTGACCTCAACCTTCTTTGGCCTTATTAGCTATCAAACCTTATTGGGCGAGCCGGTGGCAGAGCTGTCTACCACGTCAGGACTTTAAGCTTGGGTTAGACATATCGCTGGTTCGAATTTTATCAGATTTATCGAATTAAAAGATTTATCAGTAATATTCACCTTCTACTTTACTGGTTCATCTGAATAGATTCCTCGGACAGATCAATAGTCTATGAGGAATAGGCAGAATAGGGTTAAGAAGGAGGTCGGCCTCTCCTTAAAAAAAGGTACATTAACTGTGGAAATGCGCCAATTTCAGTAAAGTTATGTTTTGAAAAGATACGACTAGGTGGGTATTGATAGGTTGGATTTAGTTAGGTTTGGGTTTGTAAGGTTAGGTAGGTTAAATTTTGTGAAGATAAGATAGCCTAAGCAAGCCTAAACAAACGTAGCCAAATATAAAAAAACTATCATAACCTAACAAAACCTGATATGACCTAAACATACATAACCTAACCAAACCTATTAATGACCAACCAAGCCATATCCTAAAAAAACGTAAGCTTACTGAAATCGGCACATTTCCTGCGCTAACATGATTAATAATGTTTCGATTGTACAAAGCTTGACATACTGTATTAGTGATCAGGCCAAAGTTACGCACAATCTGAGGGCCCATATCGCTATATTTACAACAAAAAATATTTTTCCTTATTATTTGATTTTCCAGCTATTCCGCTGAAAAAAAAAATCATATTTTGTTTCCTAGACATGCATCTTCTATTAAAAATAATGTCAGGTGAAATTCAACAAGCTCCTGTTCTATATAATTACCCTAATTTACACTTAGCATTATTATCCAAAGCTTCATTAGTAAATGATGAATAATTAATTAATTGTCTAGTATGTTCTTTCAAGAATCAAATGAAAATCATTCAAAATTCAGATTTATCTTTGTATACAAAATTCAAATACAAATACAAAAGGTTCATAGATACGTACGATTAAATTTCCATCAGGGTATTACTCCTTAAATTCAGTTCTCCATTGCAGAAACTCATCTGGAGTAGAATGGTTCTTTGCCAACCAGTTGTTGAGTGCTGTTTTCAGTGTGTTCCCAATCTGGTTTCTCACATACTCAGGTAGCAAGTTGTAGAATGATGGCTTCTTCTTTTTTTGAAAGCAGTGTGTGTAGTGGATTGGTAGCTGATACCTGGAAGTGTGTCTGGTGTTACGACAGTGAACATCCAATTCTCTTTTTAAGGGCTTTCCCATCCAAGAAGAGGATTACTGCCCTGATGTACATTCCTATGACTATCAGGACATTTCATTCATAAAATGCTCTTCTACAGCTTTACCTTTGATAAGTCCTTTTTTTGAAGAAGTATGATGTGATTCAGGTTGCCTGATGTAGTTGCTCCCCACGCTTCAAGGCCGTAAATTAGTTGGGACTCAAATAGTGCGTGGTAGGCGGTCTTCGTAGTTATTTAGTCACTTTGAATTTAATTCTCCAGTTGGTTTTAGGATTACTGCAGAGGTTGTCGATGCGCTCATTCCACAAGAGATTCTCATCAATAGGTATACCAAGGAATTAAGTATAATACCTCCACGTCTGGTACTCAATATATTTCATCTAGTTTGTTACCGAATTTAAATTGCTTGGTTTTGGCACTGTATATTGCTAGGTCGTTGTTATGGCAGACGTTACATGCCACATTGAGAGCAGTAAATGAATCTATAGCTAGGTCTTCGGAAGTCCTGCCAAAAAGTAGCATGGTTGTCGTTGGCGTTTATGAGTAGTGTGCTGTGGGGTTCTAGTGTTGAGAGCCAAGGATAGATCCCTGTGTCATTGTTTCTTTATACACTTTGATTTTGATGTTGTTTTTTAGGTTGATCTTCTACTATTTGTTTTCGCTTTTCTAGATAGCTCTTGAACCAGGCATTTGCTTGACCTTAATACCTACTTTTTCTAACCTGTGTAGGATAAAGTCAGCCTAAGCAATTAAATGCTTTACTAAAATCTAGCAATATTGCTGAAATCACGTAGTTTACCGATACCTATAACAATAAAATTAAGTATTTATATATTTAATAATTTATTGAAGCGGGAAGAAACTAGTTTAAAAAAATTATATTCATAGTAAGATAACTAAAATATCTTTACGTACTCTCAATTGAAATTTTCAGACAATTGACATTAAATGTTTACTTTGTGACAAATAGAAATATATATACACTATCCATAATAGAATTAGTTCTTAAGAGTCAGGTTTGAGACGCCGACATAACTTTGTGCGTATTTAAAGAGATACGTTTTATTCTAATAATACAATTTTATATATTTCACTAAACTGAAAATATTAAGATAGAAAGAAATGTACTAACTCTAGACATATCTGGTTGAGAAATATGGAACCTCAGTATACCTCCTAGCATCTGCAGTTTTGTAATAGCAAATCATCACCAACCTGAGCTAAACCTTTAGATGTCGTAGTTTATACCTACCCATTGCATCTATTTTAGGGACATTATGTATTTGCCTAGCTTATATGGTTATGGTCAAATTTATTCAATACCTACGTACTTGTATGGGTGGTCGGTGGTTCTATACCTTCATACGTGTATGGTGGGTGGATACTTCATAATCAACGTATTATATGAGCAGGTGGATGAGTTAATACCACACCATCGTATAATATGAGTGGGTGGCTGGGTCTATACTTTCGTACGTACGTCGTAAATAATTGGATGGTTACATTATTACCATATTCAGTGTATGGGTGGGTAGATAGGTCAGTACCACCACACGTGTATGATTGGATGGGTGGGTCTATACATTCATACGTATAATGGGTGGATATTTCATTACTACCGTGCGAGTATGAGTGGGACAATACATCGTAGGTATGTGGTGAGTGGATACATCATTATAATAATAATAAATCCTTTATTGCATGAACAATATAAAAAATATTCTATCGCAAACGTCAGTATTAAAATTAATTAACCTAAGGCTTTAATTTAAACAATCATTCGTAACAATAAATACACACAAACATAAATACAAGGAGTGCATTTACACAAATCTACCTATACTGTTTGAAACTACCACAAAAGTCAACGGGATGTGTCTAGCCAATTAAACTGATATCCCCCCAGTCGTGTGCTAGGAACTCTCTGATGCTGTAAAAAGCCTGGGACAACAGTATGTCTCTCAAGCGGGTTTTAAATATTTTTGAATTTGGAGCAACTTTAATTTCTTTAGGTAAGCTGTTAATTAATCATTACTATCAATATTGTATGGGTGGGTGGACGGGTCAGTACCACCACACTTATATGGGTGGGTGGGTGAGGCATCCCTACCAGCAATTCTTAGTTCAACTAAAGAAGCAGATAGGTACAATGGTTAGATGGTTGCAAATATTATACCATCTCTTTGACGGAAGATTATTTACTAAACCATAACACAGAAGTACTTTATACTGTATATTTTATTCATAGATTTAACATTTTTACAATTTTCTTCTTTTTTAGGGATAGATAGAAAACCCAATATATACTGATACAATAAACAAAGCAAGTGTTTTAAAAATGTCTCTTGTAAAAATATTTTTAGGTTACTTTTATAATCGAATACAAAAGTAAATCAATTTAAATATTATATACCGTTATAAAAATAGGAAACTTTTGTACTATGATGTAAAACACAGTATATAAAGTTAAACATATTTTTATTGTTTAAGATCAATAATTTGTGCAGGAAATTATTGTTTTCTCTAATGGAACAAGAGTGCTATTTTATTTTATAACAAATCACAGGAAAAATACTCGTGGATTCTTTGACAGTTGGAAGGGTTTAATACCAAAGTTTCTTGATAAGTAAAGACTTAGAACTGTCCAAATGTCTGTTACTATTATCTGTTAAGATTTATTTACCAATTCTTATGAAATAAATTTCATATCGCAAAGCACATTTTAAAGTGGTTAATTAAACTGGGAATCCAAAAATTCTTATTATTATTTCGTTCCACTTCTGTTTCGTTTTAATTACGTTACTCCTTTTTTTTCATGAAATGTTCTTTCGAATATCTGACTATTTAACCATTATTTGTTTTGTTATTCATATCCTTTTATATATGAGGTGCCGACACAACTTTGTGTCTATTTTAAGGTGAATATGAATTAATACATGTAGTCTGGTTATTAGCTGAGTTAGACTTAAGCTCAGAAAAGGCCATTCATTAATAGCCCAGTGCCCTTAGTAACTAAGGGACCTGTATCTTTATGTGGAATCCGAACCATGTAATATTGTTATGATTTTTAGCTGACTCACAAACCTTATAATAGGTTTTAAGTCCCCTACACATCATTCATACGGCAACTTCTATCCAACATGGATACCCCAGACCTCTCTAGCAGTGTCCACATCGATGGTAACCATTGAATGGATGACCTAACACCTACAAATCTTCACTAAATTTCGTCTCCAAGTAAATTGGTTACATCACTGTGCTAATATTTCCATACTTATACATTATTAAGATGCCAAATATAGAGATATGGATTGTTATACATAATATATTAGTGATTCAAATCAGGTTCTGTTTTATTTTACTTAATTCGATTATATGAAACTAACCTACCTATTATCAGTAAAATATGTAATAAATTATAATGTTTAATTTTGAATATTTACAATATATTACTTAAATGAGGTTTTGTAGTCTTTAACTATACGTTTTGGAAACATTCGATGCATCAAAATCAGGATAATTAAATAACTTAATTTTTTAAATACACATATTTGCCATTGAGCTCTGTAACAGAACGTCTTGCGTGGTATATCACACTGGATAGTTGTGAAGTGTTTTTATTTTAATCATTATCAATTTCTGAAGTAGGAGTTTTAGCCTCAGTGGTGTATAATCAGGAAGCAAATATTTATAATTTTTTCCTAACTAAAAAAAATACATATATCATTAAAAATATAAATAATTAAACCGTGTATAGAGAATTACAAGACTTATATTGTTAAAAAAAAAAACAATTTCGTTTTCCAAAACTTTGAACAATTTTTACAATTACATATAAAAATAAACATTGTGTTAATTCTATTTTTATCGTTGTATACTGTATCTAATACATAAAAAAGTTTGCGTTCCAATTGTATTTTACTTAGATATATGATATGATTTAGCAAATCAGCTGATAGTTAAAAATATGGTTACACTTTTTACGCTCACTAAAATACGGATATTTTCTTTAAGTCAATATTTTCTATTTTTCCAATATTTTCAATATTTTCTTTAAGATTCAACCATCAAGATATAGATGATTCAATTTATATACAAATTATACAAAAAAAAAAAAAAAAAAACTGTAATAAACGAGGGGCTACCTAAGTTGATCACGTGGCACCAGCCAAGTTGACTATGGAGGCTACCCAAGATAAAATTAGCACGGCGTCTGGTCCGTGATTCAGGTACTCAGCTGTAATGCGTGTATTGCAGTCACAAAATATAACGGGCGCTCCACAAAAATAGGACAGGCGAGAGGGCGTTCTAAATTACTTGTCATAGCCTAACAGTATATAGCTAGTACAGTATATAACTATACATATTAAATCTCAGGAACTGCTTGTAATTTAACATAAATGTATACAATAAGGTATTAAAAATGTTAAACCAACGTTATTCCATCAAGTGTATACAGGAGTACAATAAGGTAGTCACTAATTAATTTATTGATTGCATTAAGACTGTCTTCAGTTTGGCAGTATTATACGTAACGATGCTTCAATTTAGTATGTCAAAACAGGGATTCCGCAGGGGTATTGACACACCCGCCCACCCATACGAGAACATTGGTATTGACACACCCGCCAACCCATACGCGAACATTGGTATTGACACACCCGCCAACCCATACGCGAACATTGGTATTGACCCACCCGCCCACCCATATGCGAACATTGGTATTTATATTCTTTAAGTCAATATTTATTAAATCGGCAGTCCTCACGGCCGGCAGTGGACAGTTCACCAAAGGTAACTTATTTAGTATCCTCAAATATGCCTGCTATGATAAAAAACCATTACCATACTTGTAACTTATGGGAAACATTTATACCATCACAATTATTCTAGTCTTTAAACTTAAAAAACTAGGCAACTTATTTTAAAAGTGGATGACGCCAAAAATAATATGAAAATGTACCTTAGACTATATCGCTTAGTTAATTAATTGACAATATTAATTTTACCAATTAGAATTTTAATAAATGAAAATATAAAAACTATTTGCAATACGTCTCACTACATGAGAAAAAGAACAAACTAATGCATTTTTGTGTTATAAATTGACTAGCTTTTAGTTTACCACCTCTGTACAAATTTAGAAGACCAGATAATATTTAGTAATTCATCATTAGTGACATACACAAAGATAAATCTCTATCCCAATCGTATGTAAAACATTAAGGACTTCTTTTCTTGAAAATAAATAAACAAATAAATAAAAAAAATAATACAGTATTTGCATTATTAACAAGATTTAATTAATGCATTGCTTAAAATTAACCATTAATTATTATTACTTTATTTCTACAGATTTCTTTTTGAGTTTTTTTTTTTTTTTTTTTTTTTTTTTTTGTAAATAAAATAGTTAATTCAATAAAAATTAAATGCAATATGATAATTTTAAGTTAGCAAAGTACGAATATTGAGTAAAATCTACTTCAAGATTTCATGTTTAGTTAAATATTGATTAGTTATTAGCTATTGTATTATTTATTTAATTATATCTCCAAACCAGGGAAAACCCTACATAATATCCTATATACAAATTATCTTTTCCTCTTAATTTGTTTCTTTAATTTACTGTGCAGTTCTTTATTTAAAAAAATAATTTGTAACGTTTAAAGATTAAATTAGTTATATAATTAGAGGTTAAGCAATTTTTTGTTAAACTTATTAGTACTAAATATATTTCTATTAGACGCATGTAATTACCCAAATTAATACACGAGGCATTTTATTAGAAAGTCCTTAACTATTTTACTTAGTTACCCACAAAATTATAAAGTTACTACCTGTTTACCGTGCCTTGCTACTCGATTAACATATAAAGAGTAATGTTATTTATGGTAGCTTCACGTTCCACCCCAATCACTCCCTGCGCTCATGAGGGAAGTCCGGGCTCGCTTGGGAACTCTGCTTTTAGGCCATTTATTCAACTCGGCCTGCGGCCTTGTCAGGAAGCTCGGCCTTCGGCCTTACCGGGACATTTGGACTGTATCACAATCAATTTTGGTTTTTGGGGCAGTGGACCCCACAAACATGTTCTTTTTATAAAAATCTGATGGTATATTAGGAATCGAGAGAGAAATACCTTTAAAGTCATACCCCTCTTGGGTGTGATTGAAAAGTTTTCAAATTATTAACTTTTTAACAGCTGATGATTAGTTTAAAAAAACGAAATAACTCCATAAGAAAAATGTTGGAAATGTAAAGGCCAGTGGGGTGGAGCCCTAATAGTCGGATGTGGATAAAACCACACCAGAAACCTTCCCGGCAGAGAACAACCTTTACCCCATACGATGAACGGGATATAAATATAAATATCAACGACACAATTGCATTGCATTCAGTCAAAAGTGAATAAACTGTATGAAATGTTGGTAAATATCATAGTAAACAATAAATTTATATACTAGTATTTCATACAGCATATTCATTCTTGGCTGAATGCAAGTCTATTTCAGTAACAACTTTATCACTAATAAATAAAATACAACATATGTTTATATAAACAAATAAAACGTTTCAGAAACATTTACATTATTTGTTTAAAAATTTCCTTTCACTACTTTCGTTGGTAAACAAATAAAACTAAAACTCCTCGGTTAGTTTTCCAAAATGTCCTAATTTCCTCGTGATTTCTTAAACATTTTTTCCCTCAAAAACATTCTACGATCAATTAAGAAACTTTAAAAAAATTATGAAAGAAATCTCATACCCCGTTGGAAAGTGATGGAAAGACAACGAATATTAGGTACTCATTGTTATATATTAAGAAGGTAAAAGAAAATAATAGTTTTAAATCAAAATAACGTGAACTAAGATGAGATTTATTTGTTAGGAGAGCTCTTCATTCTAAAGGGGATAATTAGCTACTTGTAAACACTTGTAATCTTTGAATAGTAACTATTTAGACACTCTTCGACTGAGAGGATTCATAATTCACTGAAATACACTGAATATTGGAAAACATTTCCTTAAAGATGTTTTGGTGTATCACTCTTATTTTCACCATTCTATTTTATAAATATAAAATGCCATACAAATTATAAGAATATGATACTGTTTATGGGGCTAAAATGTAACCTTGTAGTATAATTCAATCAGAAAGCTTCACTCATTATTTATATTTCATAATATTATAAAAACAATATCTCGTATTTATGTTTGGCAATGTAAATATTCTTATGCTCTTAAAATTGTAAAATTATACAGTATGTTGATAAAGACTCATTTACTGTACAATTATTAAACCCAAAAACTATATCAAATATTTACCGATATTTAGATACCATAATGAATTAGGACAGGTTACGAACTCTCAGTAGTTTCTGCAATGACTTTTCTATTTCTTATATCATTTAGGGATAGTAATTTGTATTATATTTATTCTTTATCAGGGAGTTTGTCATAACCTTGACAAACTCCCTGATATATGTTCATAATATATATGTTCATTCTCTCATTGAAACACGATCATAAAACGCTTCTAACATTTTGTAATAAATATGTATTTTATTAGCAAGGATTAGCTAAGTGAGGAAGATTACAAATTGTGCCGAGCATTCAAAACTATATTTAGTAGTTTCTATGTAAAAATGTTGCTTCTTTCCAGAAGATATAAACTGGAAGCTACGGGAAAAGCATTAATGAGTTTGTTATCTAGCTGTCACGTAGTTTTGTTGGACTTACACCACTCCAATCCCTCGTTAAGCTTCTCACTCAGATAAGATTAACAAGTTCTAGCATGGATTTGGTCTTTCTCTATCTAGGATTATCTGTCTTAAACATTCATGACGAAAGGTAGACCGATAAACACCTTTATTATTCTAACCAAATAAACATAAGCTAACGTATTTAGCTAATATTTTAGCCACAGTTGCTAATATTAAAATATTCTACTTGAATTAGGCTATAAAAGATAAACGTATGTACAACTCATATTATTTGAAATTATGCGTACCATTTTTGATATATTTAGGATAACTAGCCTTAAAATAAAAAAAGATAATGATTCAGAACAAATTTCATGTATAAAACAAGTTGATACCGAGCGGGTCAAGAATATCGTTGGTCAGGTTTCTTCCTGGTAGTCTTTGAGAAATAATGAAGGATATCCAAGGTATGGTTGGAGGCTCAAACACACGGTGGTTCTGTTGCTCTTCCGATCATTTAAACATTTTTTTAAAGTTATTCTATTGGATTTGGTTAGTTATAATTAAGACAGAATAATGAAACATAATATTTTCTTACAAATTATTCTTATTTGGTACGTCAATAATTTATTGTGCTCTGAAATTAATTGTACATTATTAAACATACATTTTACTCTACGCATCCCGATAGTTATTTGTAATGCGTTTGCTAAAACCGTTGTCTATAAGTATGACAGTCAATATATAGTGAAGATAAATTTAGTATAGGTTAATTTTAAATAGTTAAAGTTAAAATGTATCTTATTCTATTCGGGTGATATTAGAGCTAGGAAGACTTCCCTTTCACTTAGCCTGGAGACCAGGGGCTTAACGTGACTTCCAAACAACGGGAGCGGCACAAGACAACAACTATTATGGTCACATCAGGAGTCGAACCAGGACCAACTGCGTGACAAGTCAAGTTATCGTCTTAGTTACTTAGTTACAGCCACCCCAACTTATTACGCATAAATAAAATACTAGCACCATCTTATCTACTTTTATTGTCATCCTGATGCATGGCTTTAATAATGTACAAAACTGACAATAGTGAATTGTAATTTTACTTACCAGCAATTTTTTCACTCAGCAGAAAGATATATTATTTTACTTTATAATAGTTTTTATATGGTATTTTTCTAAATACTATAAAAACGTTTATATTTACGAATTATATACATTCACCAATACACATCTGGTGTTTATAACAGTGGTGAACGTGATAAATGTGACCAGTCGTGATGCATACTGAATGTTGTAACCATTTATATAACTGGTACCGTTTAGGTTTTAAAATTATAGCCAGGTTTTAAAATTATTTTAGTTTACGCATTATAGCCTAATTAAATAAACATTAAAACATGTACTATAAAGCATAACAATAACGTTATAGTTGCTAAAGGCAAATAAGTGAATAAAAACAAACAGTTGATCTAATAAAGGTTTCAAGACTATTATTACTTGTAAAAATTCCCGAAACAAAGTTTAAATATGACGTGCACAAAATAGTAAACTCTAAAATCCTTTACAGAGATTTAACATTGTGAATAATTGTTAAATATTCAGAACAAGTCTGCCATAAATTCAACGTTCACATTATTTTATGAACTTAGCTCGATCTTAACTTATATTTATAGTTTATCAAATATAATCCTAAATTCAATAGATTATTTTCGTTATGGTGCTAATATGATTTTGGAATATTTTAAAATTTGATTTCTACAAAACAATAAGTTTAATGCAGATGTATACCAAATTATGTTAGAGGATTGTCATCTCCTTTTAAATGGAAACTAATTAACGGTGAAACGTTTGTGTTGGAAAGAAAAATGGTTTCAGGCAGGACTAAACTTTATAAACGAGCAAAAGCAAACAGTACCAACAAACTATATGTAACACTGTTAAAGACAACAGAAGCCCAACAGTGATAAAGTTGCGCATGTTTAAAATAATATAAAACTAAATTGAAATATTAAAATACAGTGATAAGTAAATATAATTAAAGTGATACAACATGTAGTTAGCTAACACAAAATTGAAACTGTGTACACAAATCTCTCACTTAAATTTCAACTTGCATGAACTTCATAATTTGTCACAGCTTGAATGTAAGACAAAGTTAATCTTGCGTGTAATGTAATCTGTTGAACATAAACAATGCATATTAGAAACCCAAGAAAGTTCAATCATTACTCAGCTTAGTTGCCATTTTAATGTCACTTTCCTGCATTAGTATTAATGATTAGTAACATGATGCAGCGTTAATAGTTAGGTGTAAGTATTCTGTAATCCTATTCTAACTAATTAACAAAATTATGATTGTATTTTTCAACTCCACTCCACTCCATAAGCTTGCCCCAACCGTACTTATGGTTGACTGAGCTAATCACTGTGATAGCATAAAAAACACACTGAAAGTGTGATGGCATTCATGAATACCAAGTTCTAATAAAACAGAAAATCATCTAAAGGAAAACTTCGAATTATTGTTAAGGAGCTTGATATTACTTTGGAAATAAATTTACTCACAAAATATAAAATAATATAAATTTATAATATATAAAATATAATATAAATTTCCTCTGTCTGAATAAGTTCCTCACACAGATCTATAGTCTTTGAGGAATAGGCAGAGTAAGGTTAAGAAGGAAATCGGCCTCTCCTTTTTATAAAAAAATTTATATATATAATTAAATCAATATATTTCAGCCAACAGTGATACGCCATTTGGAAACACATTTTATGTTGAATCATAAATTCCAGCATTACATAATTAATTATGGAGTAAATGATTTAAACACGATTAAATGAATTAAATCACTCTGACTATTAAAAATATATCTCAGTCTATCAAATTAATCTAAAAATATGTTTATTTATGGTCAAACATCATTATTACCAGTTTTAATATAAGCTAATTGAATTTATTATTAAACTCCCGATTTCCTGTAAACTATGAAGTCTCATTAAAATATTTATTGATCATTAAATAGTAGATTGAAAATATGAAATACATAACCTCGTAACATACGATCTTCTTCAAACTTTTTTTTACATTAACAACGAAAATTTAATTCATTTTAGGACGTTTGTTTAAAATATTTATGAAACTCCGATAATTCAAGGAGTTTTTATGGCTATACAAAACAAAAGTACTTATAAACTGTCTGATCATACAAAAATACGTATAGATACAAAGTATCCCTTCAATTAACATTTAAACAACTTAAAACAAATGATAATTTTAATTTTGTTTGTTAATTACATACCTTGTGTACAATCAAATTCTTTCGACACTGTAATATCTTTCTCTGTCCAACTAGTACACAGAAATATTGTATTTTATATGTATTGGAACCACACTATCTATTCCAATATATACGGATGATTTAGCTGTATCACAAAACGACTGGAATGGTGACAAGGGTGGACAAGATAAATGTGACCAACCGGAAGGTCTGTCACTGAAAGGTATCTCCATACATATTTCCTGTGATATTTTAGTATCCCTAAAATATAATAGTAAATACGGAATATAGGAGTCCCGATATTATTATTTTAAATTTTTAAACTAGTCAACATTCGAAAACAAATCCAAATGAATTTTTCGGAGGCAATACCGATATCATTTTTTACAAAAAAAATGCTGTATATTACATTATTGTTATTTAGTTTTTCTCTTCAACATGAATATGACATAAAATATAAAAAATATATCCTGATATATTCTACAGGAAGTTAGGTTAAGTTAATATATGTTAATTATGAATACATATTGCTGAACTAACCTAACTTACCCAACCAAACTTCGACTAATCTAATATAACCTATCTTTAAGTAACATAAAATTACATAATTCACTTTACATATGACATAACATAAAATAGCTTATCAGGTTAAGTGCAAGAAGGGACTTTCTAGTCCCAACTTCGCCTGGGTAATAAGGACGTATTTCATTTCATTTCATTTCATTTCATTTCATTCCATTTCACTTCACTTCACTTCACTTCACTTCACTTCACTTCACTTCACTTCACTTCACTTCACTTCACTTCACTTCACTTCACTTCACTTCACTTCACTTCACTTCACTTCATTTCATAACAAAATGTTATGGCAGTTTTTTATTTCACATGACAAACATTAACTGCACTAACATTAATTTGTGACATTATTTAAATCGTTATTAGGAAAACTATTTAAATAATACACTTGATATTAATTAAAGCCTTAAGTCCATAGGTCTGTTCTGAGGTCATGGTCTCAACATGTAAGCCTACTTGTGAAGGCCAGCATTTACATTATATTATGTAGCAAATTTTACATTATAATGGATATTTACTGTAATATCCACATGCAGGATGTGTATTAATATTGATTAATATTCATCAATGAATTATGAAGTAGAATAAGCCTTAAAAAAAAATTTCATTTAATGCACAGTTTCAACCTAGACTTAATGATCATAAATATTATAATATTCTAAATAGTAGTTACTTGCCATTGCAATCATTCTTCTTTAATTTTCAATATAAATCTGCAATGTACATTATAATCTGTAACGAGATTGTTATCCAGATGTTACCTAGTTAGGCTGCATTTGCAGTGGATTCTCAACATGATTCTATTTACTCAATAAGATAACCGTCCAACTAGCAAATTTCTGTTTTATATATATTTCAAAATGGATAAAGTATATAATATTTACTAAAACAAAACAATAATAATACATTTTTATAAATTTTATCTATACAGTATTTGAGTAACCTCAGTTCTTAAATCTAAAGCATTATACTTATCTTTTGTATAAATATATAAACACTATTGTGCAACCTGTTAAAATAAAATAATATGATGAAGTAAAATTAATCATAAAAAACAACGGTTTACCTTCAAGTGTATTTTTATCTCTCTATAACATTTGATGTTGTGACACCAAAGAAACATTTACTATTATAAATATAATTAAAATTAATTTATGTTTGCAATCTTACCCTAAACATAAAATCTTAAAATTTGTTGCATTTTGCTTGAAAATATATTAAGAAGATATACTTTTCATGTAAATTATTCTATTTTAACAATAAAAATGTAAGTTAAATAAAAAAAAATTACATAATATTTAGTTTTTAATAATGTAGCCTAAAGTTTTTTTCAGATGTAAACGGGATCGCATCCTAAATATTACTTCCCTGTAAATTTGGGCATATTTCAGAAAAATTTTGGTCAAATGGTTAATTGTTCTTATAATATTATTTTATAAGGAGAGTACTACGAAATAGCAACTGAATGTTACATATATGAATCATGTCCATTCACCAATACACAGTTGGGATACCTGACGGTCGTGAACATGATGTATGTGACCGAACGGAAGAAGGTGTGTCGCTGCGAGCCCAATATTGCACTTTATTTATTTTTTTTTTACCACAACTTAACCATTTTTACTAAAAATATAGCTACTCATCATAGCAAAGAACAGAGTAGCACCACACAATAGAATTAATTCGTTGTTAAAAAAATAAAAAGTATTCGTTAGATAAATTTGGAATTTTTCGGAACATTTATATTTACGATTAAAAAAAAATTAAACTAAATGTTCAGCTATTAATACTTTAGTTGAAAATTTTTTATTGGAAAATATTTGTCTTACTAACTGTATTTGTAAAATTTTTCTGTAAGAGAGGACTTATTAGTCCTGATTTCACATTTTTGTACACAAATTTAGTAAAACAAATCCATTATTATTATTACTATTATTGTAAAGTAATTATAAATTCTATGAAGACCAACAACTGTCCGGTGATTTGATTTTCTTATAATCACATTTATTTTGAAACGATGTAAATTCAGTTCTTTTATATCGAGTGATTATCTATGATGAAAATTTTTTTTAGCTGTTTTACGTCGATGGTAAATTTAAGAGACACAGTACATTTCAACTTTAGAGAGATGAGGGATGAGGTGCTGGACTTGGACAAATAGAAGAGATATGTGAGTTGAATAAAGAATAAGATTCCGCAAATACCAGGGAATTGCTCTGGTTTCCTGGCATAACATTCTACGGCTGTGTAAAATATTTTCAATATTCATTATTATTCATCTCTAAGACGCCTATCGAGGTGATATGGGCGAATATGAGGAGTGAATGAGTGTGATGAGTGTAGATGAACGAGTGTAGTTATTGTTACTATCTGAGTTCGGCTTAGCCCAGAAAGGAATATTTATCAATAGCCCAATATCCAGGGCAACTATGGGACCTAAAGCTTTATGTGGAATCCGAACCACGTAGTGTTGGTCTAATTTTCAGCTAACTCACAAGTTTGACACTTAGTTCTCTCCCCTACACAACATCCGAACCTTGACTGCCATTCAACACGGACACTCCAGACTCCTCTAGTAGTGTCTACGTTGATGACAACCATTGAGCGGACGCCGTGTCGGTATTAAGAGAACCGAGCATGGAACCTATCACCTACAATCTCCCAAACACTTTGTCTCCAAGTAGCTGGGTTACAGCACTGCGTCACCAGTGTTTAAAAATATGTTTAAAATTTTTACAACGGATTAGTTTGAATATGTTTAGCTACTATAGCAAGCGGAAATTTGAAGTGGAAGTAGAAATACCAATGAAAATAATTCAAAATGTAAATAAACTTTATCTGCTGCACTAATATTGGTACTGTTATTAAAACAGTAGGTTAAGTGTTTAAAGTTCCAAAGAGTATTAAAAAAATCACTATACAAATAATTGAACATAGTACTCGTATGAATTGTTTATTAAAAACATCACTAACTGAAGCATGAATCTACAATATTTAAATGAGCCACACAGACGAGAACAGTTAATGAGATAGTTAACGTGGTTTAATTCTCCGTCTAATGGAAACTGAGTACACAAATATTTAACTTGGATGAACTTCATAATTCAACCACAGCTTGACTGACAGAGAAAGTTAATCTACCGCGTTACAAAACCTGATGAACTTGAAAATACAAGCCTGGGCAAAAGTCTAGTATATATTTATTATTTTAAAAACTACTTAAAGAAGTGTAATGACACTTTTTAGTGATGTAAATGTCCCTATACCAAACATTTTGATGTATCCTACTTGTTGTTCACATTGGCAGGTGATGGCCCATGAAGGATGTCTTAAAATGTTAAAAGTAAGCCTACCTTGAGATATACTTCATTTTAAAGGTCTTAGTTTGTGCAACATGAAAATGTAAACCTGGGGTACAAAGGAAGACCCAGTCAGAAAATACATCCTCTCAAAGAATTTAATGTCATATAACTAATACTGCTTAAGAACAAAGATATGTAATATGGTTATTATCTATAGCTGCGTACATCTATAGTTTAACTAACAGAATTAAATTTATTAAATATCACAAAAAATATGCAAAATTTTCCATATTTTTCTGTTTTTTTTTAATTCTTAAATTTTCCGTTAATCATAGTTCTGTAAAAAATCATTAACTGACTAACAGATATGTACTTAAAAATTCGTTTGGAATCTTAATATCTTTTTCAAATCAAAAGGTGCATAGAAATAATACATTTTACATGTATTGGTCCCATATAATAGCGTGCATATATTCCGATATTTACGGATGATTTAGCTACACCACAAAACGACTGGAATGGTGACAAGGGTGGACAAGATAAATGTGACCGACCGGATAGAATTTCACTGAAAGGTATACTTTATATGATGTTATATTGTAGAATCATTTTTCTGTTTTGTATATATATATATATATATATATATATATATATATATATATACATATACATTTGTATGAATAGTTGGTTTTTGAGACTGTAGTCTATTTTGCAGACTGAATCTTTTGTATCTTTTATCTGTTCTAGTATATACTGTTAATTCAGCTACTTGGGGCAAAATTTTGAGGAGATTGTAAGCGATAGGTTCTATAATCAGTCCTCTGAATACCAATACGGCATCTGCTCAACGATCGCCATCGACGTAAAACTACTAGAGAAGTAATTTCTCTAGTAAAAAACTAGGAGTGTCGATGTTGAATGGTACTCAAGATTCGAATGATGTGTAGTGAAGAGAACTGAGTGTCAGACTTGTCAGGCAGCTGAAAATCAGACCAAAACTGCGCGGTTCAAATTCCACGTAGGTCTGTAGGTCCCATAGTTTCCCTGGCTAATGGGCTATTAATAAATAGTCCTTTCTACGATACGTCAAGCTCAGATAGTAGCAATGACTACACTCGTTCATCTACACTCATTCACTCCTCACATTCACCCATATCTCTACGATCATTGTGTTAGAAATGAATAATGAATAAATTATTTGTCATATTATTTCTAAGAAACCGTAAGAATAAAACATACTTTTTGTTATAATTGTTTTCTCTTATGTTTTAAATAAAAAAGGTATGTACCTACCCATACTGTTTTTCCACATACTGTAGGTGATTAGTACCATAGTCTACGTGTAGAGATGAGTGGGTTTGTAATTATTAATGTAAAACCAGAAGAATTCGTACTATAAAAATACTCTAGTTTCTTAAATATTCTATAGTGGTTTTCATTTAATAATCTCTATTAAAAATCCGGAAAGATTTCTTCAAAATAAGGGAGTCGACCCTCGATTATGCATTTTTATATACTATAAAGCTCAATGTAGTGACTCCTCACTGACACACTGTCACTAAATACTGAGGCACTTCCCGATGACCAAACCCTCACATATGTATACTTGAATTGAAAATCTTAGTCTAAAAACTCCATAAAAATTCACTAAAGTTTACTTTTTTCACTCTTAAACATGATGGTGATATATTTTTTACCCCAAAACTGCCCAAATTTATTTATTATAGAAAATCGCAAAACAGTAGGTTTTTTTTACCTAACTTGAGAAAAAACTTGAATAAAATTTTCAAACCTTAGTTCTAAACGCGTAATAAACGGGCACCTCATTTATGAATTTCAGCTACTAATTTAAAAAAGGGCTATTGGGAGCCCAAAAATTTAAATAATTTAAAAAGTGAAATTTTCGAACACTGATTATATCTACTCAAAAAAATATATACATCAATTTCAAGGTAATTTTCTCCTCAATCCAAATATACCATCAGATTTTGAAAAGGGGAATAAATAAGGTGTATATGCCCCAAAAACCATAAAATATCCGGAAAAAAAGAAAAAAAGGTTAATACTAAAATAAAACGCCCATGCAGTGTATCAAACTGTAGGTATTTAACTACCCAATCACACTATATAATAACATTTTGGAAGAGAAAACGTTTAAGGACCCTGCTCCCCCCCCCAAAAAAAATATAAAACATGCTCCAAAACCCAAAATTGGGTAGTGTTAAGCTAATACACCCAAGTAGGGTATCAAATTAAAAAAATTGGGTAGTGTTAAGCTAATACACCCAAGTAGGGTATCAAATTAAAGGTATTCTTCTTTTAAATACCAATTCACTATCAGATTTTATAAAACAATATGTTTAGAAGCTCCACTTCCCAAAAAGAAAAAAACAAAAAAAAAACAAAAAAACAAAATTCATGATCCTATTGCTTACGAATCCAGGTGAACAGTAGGCCGATCATCCTCACGAGGAGAGATACACAAATGGGACTGAAACAGTGTGCCGCAGGTCAAACTTTCCCCCACGAGGCCGTAGGCTGAGATCCACAAATGGGACTGAAACAGTGTGCCGCAGGCCAAATTTTCCCCCACGAGGCCGTAGGCCGAGATCCACAAATAGGACTGAAACAGTGTGCCGCAGGCCAAACTTTCATCCGTGAGGCCGTAGGCCGAGTTCAACAAATGGGCTAAAGTTAGAGTTCCCAGGCGAGGCCAAGCTTACCTCACGAGCTCAGCAAGTGACGACGGGGTTAGCACATGAAGCATGCAGGGGTGTCCTCAAGTTATTGTATAAAACTAGGTTACAGAAAAATATTTAACAGTAAGCATTGTACCGGGTCTTTGACCGGTACATTACGTTTTTTACGTCGTTGTCTGCCAGGCTGCCTGAGATCGCTAATGCCCTGCGATTCGCGTAATTTTGTGGCCGTTGGCTCAGTTCCGTTTCGTTCCGTGTTCCAGCAGCGTCTGTCAGGTTGGCCATCAGTCTAGATTGTTCTAGTAGAGTTCTACTCGGCCGAACCTCCTTACCATGCCAGGCTAAGGCTCCGAAAACGTAAGTGTTCATTTTGTAAGTTTTAATATCTAATCACCCTTTTGGTGAGAATATTTTGTTTCAATAATATTAATCGTTCTTGCTTGTGTTTCAGAGTTTTGTTAAATTTGTGTTCTTTGTCTAGATGTTTCTCAGACTAGGTTAAAGCCATGTGCTCCATGTTACTTTTACCGTTAATTATCGTTAATGCTTTTTATATCTGCCTTTATTGTCAATAGTAGTTCTGTATAATGTTTTGTTGAGCCTTTTTACAGTTGTAGTTACCGATTTACCATATTTTTTGTTCATTGACAATAACCTAGCCTATCTTTAGTTTGATTTTCATGTTATAACATATTGCCCCTGTTTCCATAGCCTAGTTTTCAGTTTGTCATTTTAAGTCCATATACGTAATTAATTCTTTTATAATTTGTTAATTTGTAATTTGTCTTAAATCTAGTTTCCAACATAATTATTCATAGCCTAAAAATTGATCTTTTATGTTTCTAGTGTGAGCCAATCATGTACAATTTTGTCTGTTTCCGTTTTGTTTTGCCATGTCTGTATTAGGGGTTATGTGTAGTATTTTTGTTGTGATGGCTGGACTGTTTTTAATGTGCTGTGGTTGCCTTGCAGTCCAGGGTCCTTGAGTGGGACGTTCAGCCCTCGGCCTGCCGTCCGGGGATTGTCTACCATCTGCACTGCCCGCCTGGCCTGAGGACCATGTTGAAGCATAGAGTCGCCCGCTACCTTCTCTACATCTTTGGGGTAGAAGTCTTCTGTCCTCAGGTCAGTGCGTTCCAGCTTATTTTCCCGGCGGCTGAGCTGGGGGTGATTTGTGAAAAAAAAAAAAAAAATAAATAAATAAATAAAAAAGAAATAAAAAAGAAAAATGTTTGTGGAACTTTATGTGGCCTAGGCCTAAAACTAGAACAGTGAATTATGAAACAGCCATGGGGACCTTGCTATAAATATATATAGCCTATATATGTTTGAAATTTAAGAAAAATAGAAAACTTATGTTAATATTTGTTGTTATTTAATTTAGTTAGTTTTAATTGTTATGGTTAATCTTTACGTAGTTTATTTTTCTTATAGTTTTTAAATTTTATATTGGTTAGGCTCTATGGTTAATACGTTGTTTGCATACTTGGAATCAGTGTTTATTTTAGATGCTTAAATTTTTTATATACTGTTTAAATTAAGGAATTGTCCAAATTATGATTTAGGCCTAGTGCGTTAGTTAGGGTTAGTTATTCATTTCTTCGTGTAGTGTATTATCGATGTCAGGGGATAATAGAACGGTACCATGTTATATTTTTTTTTAAATTGTTTAATTTTTAAACTCACCAAAAGGGGATTATGGTTCTTTTGCTTAACTTCTAATTCGGAGCTGCCCAGGGATTCCGGCTTACTCCCTGGCCCGGTGGAATTATGGGATGTGGGCCAAATTGCCGGCTTAATTGGTGATACCAAAAATTTTATAATTCTTCACTTTTAATTTGTTCTTTAATTTGACTTACGTTTTGGGATGTCTCTGGCTAGGCTGCAGATAGGCCATGTAGTTGTTAATTGGTAATTTTGGTATTTGTAGAGTTTGTTGTTTTTGTAGCTTTTGTGTCTTATCTTGTTAATTTTAGGGTTTGTTATTATTGATTTAAGTGCGAATTAATATTGTGGCCTTCTGCCGTTTTGATTAATTAATATTTTCTGGTTTTCTTGATAATAAATCAGTTTTGCTCAGCTGCCGAGTGTTATTTTGACCCTCCAACTGCCACCCGTGATCCCATCGCTCGACTTGTTTTGAGCCATCCCCCAGTTGGCACGCCTTCCAGCTTTGGGGGGGGGATGGGTCTCAATTGGTAGCAGAGCGTGGTTGCCAAAAAAAAAAAGAAAAAAAAGAAAAAAAAAAAAAATTCTCTTGCTTGGTTGTTGACGGTGGGTGTTTGCCAGTTAGTAGGCCATGGTTGGCCGACCTACCGTCAAGGTGTTTTGGTAATACGTAAAAAAAATAAAGGAACAAATAAATAATTATTTAAAAAGAAAAACAATTAGAAAACCAAATAAATAATTTAACTTATAAAAAAAAAACCTAGGCAATCCGCTTGGTTACTTTGTTGAATGGGTTTCATGGGTGGATTGGAGTGGTCGGCAGTGGCTCGGTAGGCTGAAGGTTTTGTTCGTCTTGGACCCTGGAGTTGTCGTTTTTTTTGTGTATATTGTTGCGAATTGTTGCGGTAGAGATGGCCTATCTGCAGAATGATGCCCTCCTGGTGAAGGAGGAGTTGATATTTGAGTTGAGGTCGCGTGGTGTGACTCCGGAGGGTGATGTTCTGAATCTCCGGAGGTTGCTGCGGGAGCAGTTGTCCGCGGGTACGGCGGTGGATTGGTCTGATCTACTGGAGGTTGGTGAGGAGTTGTCTGTTTGTAAACGCAAGGTGGAAGATTGGGAAGGGGTTTTGGAAGATCTGCAGTTTGAACCTCCAGTAGGTCGTGACCGGGCCTGCCGCCTTGCCCGTTTGGGGCATCTGCTTGCCCGTTTAAGGCTGGTCAACCGGGCACCGGGGTTGGAACCGTCGGATAGGGCGTGGATCTTGGAGAGTGTGGCTAGGCTGGATGAGATTTTTCAGGCACTCTCCGGGTCCACGACTCCTACGGGTCTGGGTCAGCGGCCTAATTTCGCGCTGTCGCCTAATGTGTCGAGGCCGCAGGCTGAGACAACGGCTCTCACTGTGCCTGAGGCTCCTTCTGAGCCTGCAGGCGTTTCTGTTGAGGTCGCTTGTGGTTCGGCTCCAGCTGCCGTTCCTACTGCTTCTTTGAGTTCACCTGCTCTTCTGCAGCTGAGCTACCACAAGCTACCTAACCCTCCCACGCCCATGATCCAGAATCTCCCTGCGATCGATGGGATGGATCCTGAGGAGCTTCTTAAGTTTCTGGTGGCCTTTCTCAAACTTAGTGAGATGCCCGGCATGCAGGCTGGGGACTTGCTTCGTTTGATTTTCCCGTATTGCAGAGGTCCCGTTGGGGAGTTGCTGAGTTCTGTCTTGGCCAGTGATGCCTCGGTGGACTCGTTCCATCGAGAGTTACTTTCGTCATTTCTTCCCATTCGACTCAGGGAGAGGATGGTCATGGACAGATTTTATCGGTCGCAGGGTAGGGGCGAGTCTCTGGCAGCCTATGTCTCTTCAGTCAAGGAAGCTCGGCAAGCGTTGCGCCTCACACTTTCTGAAGCTGACACCATTCGTGTCATCCTTGATGGCATTTCTCCCGAAGAACGGTGCAGATTGGTTTTTGCAGGTGTTCCTTCGACTTTTCGGGAGCTGCATCAGCTGTGCATTGTTTCGCGCAGCGTGCAGTTCTCAGACCAGCAAGGGAGGGATTCTGAGAGTCATCGTGCTCTCCCCACCCGTCGACCGGCTATGTCTTTAGGTGTGAGTCAGCCAATGGAGGGTCGTGGCTCTCGGCCTCCGGTTGTGTGTTTTGCTTGTGGCCAACCTGGTCACATTCGACGTGACTGTCCACGTGCTCGAGGTCGTGGGGCGGGAAACGCTCAGCGCGGGGGGTTGCCTCCACAGTAGCTCCCCGCGTTGTTGCGAGTGACCGTGGCCATTTGCCTCTGACACGTGCCCATAGCAGGAGTGTCGGGGATTTTTCGGGCCTTGCTGGCATGGCTTCCCTGGGACTTAGTGCGGTCACCTCGGTGTGTCCTGGCGTTTTTGTATATTTTGGTGGTACGGTGTGTCGAGCCCTTCTTGATTCTGGTTCGGCATGCAGTATCATCAGCCTTTCTCTTTTTGAGTCCCTTGACGCCTTAGGACTTGTCAGGCACACCGAGCCTTCTTCTATTACGTGCTGGACGGCATCCCAAACTCCTCTACCCATACTTATAAAGGCGTCATTACATTTTAAAATTGAAGGATTTTCCTGGAGGTGGGGTTTTCTTGTTGCCAAGGACCTGGCGGTTTCTTGTATCCTAGGGGCAGACTTTATCTCTAAGAGTAGTATGGTGCTTGACCTCCAGAAGCGCCAGATGTTTTTCAAGTTTAATCGGCGAGTTTCGGTGCCTCTAGTAGGTGATTCTGACTGCCCTCCTGCAGTCAGAGAGGTGGGTTGTGAGCCCGAGCAACCCAAGGTGGATCCGGTTGGTCATCTCCCCCCTGAGCAGGCGGAGGCCATTAGGAGGCTGTGTTTGTGGTTTCCTGATGTGCTTACGGCTGAGCTTGGGGTCACTTCTCTTCTGGAGTATGAGATCCACCTCACCGATTCTCAGCCAGTTAGAAGTCATCCGTACAAACTTGCTCCCCCAAAGATGGAGGTTATGAGGGCTATGATTGAAGATCTTCTGAGCAAGGGTGTGATTGAACCGTCTCGTTCTGCTTATGCCAGTCCAGCTTTTCTTGTGCCCAAGCCTAATGGTAAGTCTAGGCTTGTGATGGATTATCGGAGGCTCAACGCTAAGGTCGCTATTGACTCGGTACCTCTGCCTGATTTGCATTCTGCGTTTGATTGGTTCGGTAAGGCTAAGTTTTTCAGTGTGTTTGATTTGAACCAGGCCTACCATCAGATTCCATTGAAGAAGGAATCACGGCCTATGACTAGCTTCTGTGTTCCATGGAATCTTTACCAGTTCACTAGGGTTCCTATGGGTCTTGCTGTGGGTGCCCAGACTCTTACTCGTCTGCTTGATTCCATCTTCCATGATGTGAAATTCAAGTTTGTTTTCAATTACCTGGACGACCTTCTTGTCTACAGTGAGACTTTCGGGGAACATATGCAACATCTGGAGGAAGTTCTTAGTCGCCTTAAATTAGCTGGCCTTACCGTCAATCCAGAGAAAGTCACTTTTGCTCGTCCTGAGATTTCTTTTCTGGGTCATCTTATCTCTTCTCGAGGCGTCTGGATAGATCCTGCGAGGACCCAGGGCATTCGGGATTTTCCTCCTCCCAGAGATGCCAAGGGGATTGCCCGTTTTGTGGGGATGGTGAATTTTTACCGTCGCTTCATCCCTAACGTGGCCGAGCCTGCTGCCCCGTTGAACGAGCTGCGAAAGAAAGGTGTCCCTTTTGTGTGGGGCCAAGCTCAGCAGACTGCCTTTGATGCTCTCAAGGAGGCTATCATGCAACCTCCTGTCCTGCGTATGCCTGATTTCAGCAGAGAATTCATCCTTCAGACTGATGCCTCCTCCTCCGCCATTGCTGCTGTTCTTTCTCAGGAGTCTGATGGGGTCAGGCAGCCCATCGCTTTTGCTTCGAGGACGTTGTCTCACCAGGAACAGAAAGCTTCTTCCATCTATGAGTTAGAGTGTCTGGCTGTTGTCTTTGGTAAGGACAAGTTTCGGCGTTTCTTGGAACACGCTGAGTTCTTGCTGGAGACGGACAATCAGGCACTATCTTGGCTTCTTGCCCATCCCCGACAGCTCGGGAAAATTGGTCGCTGGGTGGTCAAAATTTCTGCCTTTAAGTTCCGAGTTCTACATCTTAGGGGTACCCAGAATGTCATCGCGGATGCTCTTTCCCGCATGTACCACGAACCCAGTGATCCACCGACTGAGGCTGTTGCTCAGTGTGGTGCTGTTCTTCTGGATTTTCCTCTGGCTTTTGATGACCTACTGTCCCATCAGCAGAAAGATCCTGAGCTGTCAGTCATCTTAGGTGAGCTTCAAGAGGGAGGTGCCCACCCTCCCTATTTTCTGTCCAAAGGGGTACTCTGTTGCCGTCCTCGACAGAGGGGTGAACCCCGTGTAGTGCTGCCTAGTCATCTAGTACCGATGGTATTTCAATATTATCACTCTTCTCTTGTGGGCGGTCATCTTGGCATTCATAAGACCATCGCTAAGATTCGTAGGTACTTCATCTGGAAGGGCATGGACCGGGATGTTGCGGGCAGAGTGCGGGCTTGTCACCTGTGCTCTCTCAGCAAGCCTAGTCAGAATGCAAGGTTAGGGTTGTTATCTTCTGAGGTGGCCGAGCGTCCTTTTGAGAAGGTGTTCATCGACTACGTGGGTCCTTTTCCCCGTAGCAAGTCAGGTAGCTCCTACCTACTTGTTGGTGTGGATGCTTTCTCGAAGTTCGTTTGGCTTTTCCCACTTCGGAGTGCTACGGCTAAGCTCACCATCCGTGCTCTCCAGTCCCGACTCTTCCAGCACTTTGGTGTGCCTTCCACTCTTGTGTCCGACAACGGTAGCCAGTTTACCTCACACGAGTTTCGTAGGTTCTGTTTTGGCAATGGTATCAGGCATGTGACTACCTCTCCTTATTACCCACAGCCTTATCATGCAGAGCGGTTCAACCGCAATCTTTGGTCTGCCCTTATTACCTTCCATGCTGATAAGCAGAACACCTGGGATGAGAGTCTCTCTTGGCTCCAGCTTGCTTTTAATTCTTCCAAGCATGAGAGTCACAATGCCACTCCCTTCGAGATTCTACATGGCTACCCTCCTAACAATCCTTTGTCCAACTTGTGGAGGCTAGAGGATCTTCTACCTACGCCAGGTGCCACTGACGTAGTGTCCACGTGGCGGGCTGCTCGGCGCAACCTGCTACGTGCTAGAGAGAGAGTAAGGAGGAGGTATGATAAGGGTCGTACTCCTAACCCTTTTCAGGTTGGAGATCTGGTTCTTTGTCATGCTCACCCGGTCAGTTCGGCCAAGGAACGAAGAGCTGCAAAGTTGTGCTATCGGTGGTCTGGTCCCCACCGCATCGACAGGTTTTTGTCACCGGTGACTGCTCTGCTGGTTGATCCCCAGTCAGGCAGGGTGTTCAGGAAAGCCCATGTGTCCCAGCTTAAGGCTTTCCGGGGAACGGTTGGTCCAGGAGTTGGTGTTCCTGGGGGTTTCTTGGGGCAAAGAGATTGATCACCTCTGCGCCCTAGGTGGCTGTTCTGAGAAAGTCTTTCTCTCTCTCTTTTTTCTTGTTGGGCCCGACAGTCAGGGTAGTTTGCTCCCTGTTCGAGGGGTTTCCCCTCTTAGTTTCTCTTGGACGTCCTTGGAACACCACTCTTTGGAGGTCTTCTTCGTCTTCTGTTTGGTTCCCTGAGGTACCGAGTTTTCTCCCCTGCCTGGGTGTGTTGAGGTTTGCAGAGGGAGGTTGTACTGGGTCTTTGACCGGTACATTACGTTTTTTTCGTCGTTGTCTGCCAGGCTGCCTGAGATCGCTCATGCCCTGCGATTCGCGTAATTTGGTGGCCGTTGGCTCAGTTCCGTTTCGTTCCGTGTTCCAGCAGCGTCTGTCAGGTTGGCCATCAGTCTAGATTGTTCTAGTAGAGTTCTACTCGGCCGAACCTCCTTACCATGCCAGGCTAAGGCTCCGAAAACGTAAGTGTTCATTTTGTAAATTTTAATATCTAATCACCCTTTTGGTGAGAATATTTTGTTTCAATAATATTAATCGTTCTTGCTTGTGTTTCAGAGTTTTGTTAAATTTGTGTTCTTTGTCTAGATGTTTCTCAGACTAGGTTAAAGCCATGTGCTCCATGTTACTTTTACCGTTAATTATCGTTAATGCTTTTTATATCTGCCTTTATTGTCAATAGTAGTTCTGTATAATGTTTTGTTGAGCCTTTTTACAGTTGTAGTTACCGATTTACCATATTTTTTGTTCATTGACAATAACCTAGCCTATCTTTAGTTTGATTTTCATGTTATAACATATTGCCCCTGTTTCCATAGCCTAGTTTTCAGTTTGTCATTTTAAGTCCATATACGTAATTAATTCTTTTATAATTTGTTAATTTGTAATTTGTCTTAAATCTAGTTTCCAACATAATTATTCATAGCCTAAAAATTGATCTTTTATGTTTCTAGTGTGAGCCAATCATGTACAATTTTGTCTGTTTCCGTTTTGTTTTGCCATGTCTGTATTAGGGGTTATGTGTGTATTTTTGTTGTGATGGCTGGACTGTTTTTAATGTGCTGTGGTTGCCTTGCAGTCCAGGGTCCTTGAGTGGGACGTTCAGCCCTCGGCCTGCCGTCCGGGGATTGTCTACCATCTGCACTGCCCGCCTGGCCTGAGGACCATGTTGAAGCATAGAGTCGCCCGCTACCTTCTCTACATCTTTGGGGTAGAAGTCTTCTGTCCTCAGGTCAGTGCGTTCCAGCTTATTTTCCCGGCGGCTGAGCTGGGGGTGATTTGTGAAAAAAAAAAAAAATAAATAAATAAATGAAAAAGAAATAAAAAAGAAAAATGTTTGTGGAACTTTATGTGGCCTAGGCCTAAAACTAGAACAGTGAATTATGAAACAGCCATGGGGACTTTGCTATAAATATATATAGCCTATATATGTTTGAAATTTAAGAAAAATAGAAAACTTATGTTAATATTTGTTGTTATTTATTTTAGTTAGTTTTAATTGTTATGGTTAATCTTTACGTAGTTTATTTTTGTTATAGTTTGTAAATTTTTATATTGGTTAGGCTCTATGGTTAATACGTTGTTTGCATACTTGGAATCAGTGTTTATTTTAGATGCTTAAATTTTTTATATACTGTTTAAATTAAGGAATTGTCCAAATTATGATTTAGGCCTAGTGCGTTAGTTAGGGTTAGTTATTCATTTCTTCGTGTAGTGTATTATCGATGTCAGGGGATAATAGAACGGTACCATGTTATATTTTTTTTTAAATTGTTTAATTTTTAAACTCACCAAAAGGGGATTATGGTTCTTTTGCTTAACTTCTAATTCGGAGCTGCCCAGGGATTCCGGCTTACTCCCTGGCCCGGTGGAATTATGGGATGTGGGCCAAATTGCCGGCTTAATTGGTGATACCAAAAATTTTATAATTCTTCACTTTTAATTTGTTCTTTAATTTGACTTACGTTTTGGGGTGTCTCTGGCTAGGCTGCAGATAGGCCATGTAGTTGTTAATTGGTAATTTTGGTATTTGTAGAGTTTGTTGTTTTTGTAGCTTTTGTGTCTTATCTTGTTAATTTTAGGGTTTGTTAATATTGATTTAAGTGCGAATTAATATTGTGGCCTTCTGCCGTTTTGATTAATTAATATTTTCTGGTTTTCTTGATAGTAAATCAGTTTTGCTCAGCTGCCGAGTGTTATTTTGACCCTCCAACTGCCACCCGTGATCCCATCGCTCGACTTGTTTTGAGCCATCCCCCAGTTGGCACGCCTTCCAGCTTTGGGGGGGGGGGGGGATGGGTCTCAGGATTTGCAATAGGGAAAACATTTTTCACTAAAGAAGTAATTCAATTTTATAAGCTACAATAAATTATTTTCACTCTATTTGTATGGAAGACTCGGTGGGAAGTCCCAAGGGATGACAACACACGTGCACATAATCGATAGTGGTTATATTATACTTGGGAATTGTTTCATTTTTATAATATTTATTGTTAGAGGTATGGTATGACATGTCATTATGTTTATATATTTATCAACGAATGCTCGTGCATCTTTTAGTTTTATAATATCTGTTGCAGTAGTTTATTTTTATATATAGTTCCTATGATATCTGACATGAAAAGTTTTAAACTAGTACACTGTAATAATACTACACTGTAAAGACCAGCTAATAAAACCTCTACTAAACATAATAAACGCATCAATATCAACAAGTACTGTCCCAACTAAACTGAAAACATCTTTAGTCTACCCGAAATTCAAGAAACTTGACAAACATAACGTAGAAAACTATCGACCGATCGCGATTCTACCAACCGTATCAAAATACCTAGAAAAAGCAATACATGGACAAATTATGAACTACTTGGACTCCGAAAACAAACTTCATAAACACCAGCATGGATTTAGGAACAACAAGTCTATAAATACAGCTATCGCAGACCTTCTAAACTTTATAACGGAAAATTGGGAAAAGAAAAAACAAGTTTCAGCAGTCTTTTTGGATCTAAGGAAGGCATTTGACTGCCTAAACTGGGAGTCACTCCTAACAAAACTAGAAGATATAGGCATAACTCAAGAAGCTAAATCATGGATGGAAAGTTACCTGACAGAAAGAAACCAGATCGTCGAAATAAAATCAAATCAACAAAACATAAATAAAACATATAGATCAAAAGAAAAACTCATGAAAAACGGGATTCCGCAAGGATCAGTCCTCGGCCCACTTCTATTCCTAATATACATAAATTCACTACCATCAAAATTACCAAATTACTCCAATTGCATCATGTTTGCAGACGACACCACACTTATAATACCAGGAACTAACCAAAATGAAATTGAAACAAGACTAAAATCAACAATAGAAACCACAGAAACAGAACTAAATTCCATCAGTCTAACTATCAATCATACAAAAACATACCAAGTCAATTTCACAACAAGAACTATTCAACCACAAGCACAACAAGAAGTAAACAACATAGCTACAGTTAACCACACAAAATTCCTAGGACTACAAATAGACAGCACACTCACATGGAGCAAGCACACCGAAACCCTAACCAAAAAACTATCATCGGCACTGTACGCCATTAAACGGATCAAAGCCATTGCAGGGAAAAAACCAGCGCTCATCGCCTACCACTCCCTAATGGCATCTCATATTAGATTTGGCATAATAGCCTGGGGAAGTGCTCCACAAATTTATCTAGAACCCATCTTAATACTACAAAAAAAAGCAATTAAAATAATTAACGATCTACCATTAAAAACACCCTGCAGAAACTATTTCAAAGAAGAAGGAATACTCACCGTAATATCCATGTACATTTATGAGACCATACTATATTCTACTGACGAAAAGAACAAAACAAGGTCATCTGTCCACTGCCACAACACAAGGAGGAAAGAAGATCTAGATCTACCCCTTAGAAGACTAAAAAAGACCCAAGACCATCCCCAATACATTGGCACAAAATTTTTTAACAACCTACCCCAACACATTAAATCACTAACAAATAACAAAACTAAATTCAAAAAATCACTAACAAATTATTTAATCCAAAATCCATGCTACACAAAACAAGACTTCTACAATAATTATTAACAAATAAACTAACAATTAATAATCCTAGTCAAGTCATTCCTTGACTCCCAAACCTTTCTAGGGCTAGCCCGAAGAAGAAATATGACGTGCCCCCTGTCTTCAGGAGAGTGGTGGTGAAGAAGAAGGTAAAAGGTAAAAGGTAAAAGTAAATAAATTTAAATTGTAATAAGTAATAATTTAGCTATGTGCGGATAAAGACATAGTTATGCGATTGTTAAAAAAAAAGGCTATTAGGATTTTATGCCATGCTTAGTATAGAGATCACTGAAGACCACTATTTAAGGAGCAGAAAGTTCTTACTGTAGTCAATTTGTACATATTTCAATGCCTTCTTAGGATTAAGGACAATCTGGATGATTTTATTTTAACTAGTTCAATACATAATCATGATACTAGGTTCAGTACAAAACTTGTAATACCCAGGTCAAGGACAGATAAAAGAGACAAGTCATCTCCTGTTCAGGGATACGTGTTTTAATCACCTCCCTAGTGAAGTAAGAAACCCGGAAAAGAAAAGTTTTAAAAACACCATCCTGTCTTGGCTAGTACAAAATCCAATGTACAAGATTGATGAATTTTTTGTCCTATTGGTTTAGTAATGTAAGTCGCTTCTGCTTACTTGTGTATGTACTTGCTTGAAATGCTGTTGTATGAAATTAGTTTTGCCGCATGGTTTGAATTTTCTGTTTTTCTTTTTGTTTTTTTCTGTTTGTGCACAGCTTAGAAGTAGTGACCATTGTATATACTGAGCTTGTATATTACTAGCATGAAGCCTGTAAACTCCTAGCTGTAGTACTGACGTAACCTGTAATAATTTGATATTGTTGATTGGTTCAATAAATTCATTGTATCATTTCCATTAGGTACGGTGAAATACGTACGAAAAACATTATATCGTTTACTGTATAAAAAGTGGGAAAACGCTACTTTATATAGTATGAATTCATTTTTACACATATCATATCACCATTAGATAATTGTCCTAAATCACCTTACTAAATAACCGTTACCTTGCATAATTGTTTATATATTATTACTGCTTAACTTATTTAGTGTATATAAGCATTTAAAAATAAGTCATATATAAGTTTTTTTGCTGTTTAAAATTAGTAAATACCATTTGAGAACTCATTGTTACCTAAAACTGTATGTAATATTTTTAGGAATTGAGGATTTATCCAGGCGTCATGACTTAGAGTTAGAGATAACGCAGGTTAAAATCCTGACCAATCCAGGAAGAATTAATTTTGTGACCTTGTACTGTATTGGTTCTGGATGAGTTATGAGTACAGATCCATAGTCTATGGGAATGGCCATTGTTAATGGCATGGTTTTTTTTTATCACAGAGACTTTCAGAATGTTCTTACTCTGCGATTTGTCTCCTGTCATCAGGCGATGATGATTTAACGTAAAAAATAAGAAAAAAACTATAAAATTTACATTGAAATTTTATATTATCGTATGTTCTATGAGAACTATGCAGCCTTAAAAACTAGTCTTAAATACATCCTTCGATGGGGACTAGTTAATTATGAGAACACTTAAGTTGTAGGTGGTTTTTAATCCATTGTTAAATAGAATTAAGTGTGTCCAATGACTGTTTTAATAACGTATACAACAACAAATAAATATTGAATGGTAAGTTACCATAAACAAAGACTTTATCCTCTTGTGAAATCGGGTCTTGAGTGTCACTATGGATCTATGTAAATCTTTAAATTCCTTAGGAAAACTATTACTTACTCCTGAAGAAATAAGACAAACTAATTTGGAATATATTTGGTTTTCAAAGCCAGCCACCGAACTAATAAAACTTAAAAATCATAACGATATTTAAGTAAAATAAAATTTAAAGTAAAAAGAACTAATCAATAAAAATAAATTTTCTTCCAAATTTAATTTCCTGTGTGATATTTCCAAAATAGGCTACATTATCAATATTGCATCTAATTATATTCAAAAAATGAAATCCACTCTGCCCTGTAAACTCATAGAACACATATAGTTGAGGAAATTTATTTTTACGTAAAGTATGCGGTGCTCTAAAAATTTTCCATAAAAATTGCACTCATCTCTTCCTTCATTGATTATTGAATTTTGTCTAGTAAATTTGAAAAATCTAAAAAGACTGTAGAACAAAGAAGCTTACCCCGTCAAAGAGATAAGCTACACGTGTCTTTATGAGTTATAGGATGTAATTTACACGTAAAAATGCAAACTAATATAAATGGAACGTACTCCTAAAGGTACTCTTCTTCCATTTAGAGCTAATTAAAATATATAAATGAACACAATTTACAGGATAGTAAAATAATATAAAAAGTATCGTTATAAAAATCAATAAAACCACAAAGCTTTAAAAACATTTTCCAGGTTGTTTAACACTGACATTATCCTGATTGTACATCATGTTTACATAAATGCAAATGTTACAGTTGTCCGTATCAGTTTTACATTTATAATTGTTGTTCTTGCACCGTGCCAATTTGTTTTTATAGTATACATGTTATGATTGTGTAGTGTGCATATATTATGTATTCATGTCAAAATTTATTTTAGCTTATCGCCGGGGGGTGACTTATGATTGGTGATTTACAAGAGCAAATTTTACTCTACTTTATTAATTCTGCAATTGTATTGCAGGAATTAATATATTTTGGTGTAAAACTGGGTATATAAGTATTATTCATTATGCAATTAATATGTCAAAGATATTTTGAAATGGTAATAGCTTTTAAGATATTATTCAATATAAAGTTAATATTAGCACATCTCTTAAATACGTCACGAAGAAAAATAGAGTATTTATACCAAGAGGAATTCAAAATTGACTTTAATTATTAGTTGGATTGTAGGCCTACCATTGATTTTACTACACAGAGAGTAAAATAAATAGTCTTACACCGTTTTAACTTTGGAAATGGAAATAAATATCACATCAATAATGGCAATTAAATAATTTAGCCTATAGTTATAATGAGTTCTAATGTAACATCCGTTTGAATATATTTTACCGGTGTACTTTTGAAGAAGATTGTGCTGTAACATAACTATATGACGTGAAATATCGGCATTTTTAATTTAAAAGAGATACAAGATGTGTTATATACAACGATATAATTAGGATTAATATAATAATTCAATTATTTTAAATAGCATTTACTCAACATTTAATAAATACAAAATTATATGTTTTTTAATTTAACCAACCTTTAGTATTATTCAAAAAGTGTGGATATGTTAGTTGGCGTGCATTGGGTAAGATTGTTGAATATTTATGAAAACGACTAACCTACATTGCCTAATAGTTTGTCCGCCATAGCCCATCATTTTATTCAGAGGAAAAACAATGTGTGACGATAATATAGCCGGTATCAGTTGCTAGAACGTGTGATGTGTAACAATCTCTGCCCTTGAGACTTGCCTGGCACTTCACTGACTAATGTTGAGATGTAAAACATGTGTGACAGAAACGTAGCAGGTATCAGTTTCTAAGGACGTGTGATGTGTACCAATGTCTGTTCTTGACAATTGCTGGCACATTACTGACTAATGTTGATATGTAAAATATATGTGACGGAAATGTAGCCGTTATCAGTTGATATGAACGTGTCATGTTTACTAATCTCTCCCCTTGAGACTTTCTGGCACCTCACTGACAAATGTTGAGATGGAAAACAATGTGAGACGGGATAGTAGCCGGTCTAAGTTGCCAAGAACGTGTGATGTGTACTAATCTCTGTCCTTGAGACTTTCTGGCACCTCACTGACAAATGTTGAGATGGAAAACAATGTGTGACGGGAATATAGCCGGTATCAGTTGCTAGAACGTGTGATGTGTAACAATCTCTGCCCTTGAGACTTGCCTGGCACTTCACTGACTAATGTTGAGATGTAAAACATTTGTGACAGAAACGTAGCAGGTATCAGTTTCTAAGGACGTGTGATGTGTACCAATGTCTGTTCTTGACAATTGCTGGCACATTACTGACTAATGTTGATATGTAAAATATATGTGACGGAAATGTAGCCGTTATCAGTTGATATGAACGTGTCATGTTTACTAATCTCTCCCCTTGAGACTTTCTGGCACCTCACTGACAAATGTTGAGATGGAAAACAATGTGAGACGGGATAGTAGCCGGTATCAGTTGCCAAGAACGTGTGATGTATACTAATCTCTGCTCTTGAGACTTGCCTGGCACTTCACTGACCAATGTTGAGATGGAAAACATAGGTGACGGAAACGTAGCAGATATCAATTTCGAAGGACGTGTGATGTGTACCAATGTCTGTCCTTGACACTTACTAGCACATTACTGACTAATGTTGATATGTAAAATATATGTGACAGAAATTTAGCCGGTATCAGTTGATATTAACGTGTCATGTTTACTAATCTCTGCCCTTGAGACTTTCTGGCACCTCACTGACAAATGTTGAGATGGAAAACATGTGTGACTGAAATGTAGCTGGTATCAATTTCTAAGAACGTATGATGTGTACCAATGTCTGCCCTTGAGACTTGTTAGCACCTTACTGACTAATGTTGAGATGGAAAACATGTGTGACTGAAATGTAGCCGGTATCGTTGTTATGAACGTGTGATGTGTACCAATCTCTGCCCTTGAGACTTGCTGGCAAATCACTGACTAATGCTGAGATGGGAAAAGTGTGTGATGGGAATATAACCGGTATCAGTTGTCAAGAACGTGTGATGGTTATCAATCTCTGCCCTTGTGACTTGCTGGCACCCCAATGACTAATGCTGAAATGGAAAACATGTGTGACGGAAATGTAGCCGGTATCAGTTTCCAAGAACATGTAATGTGTACCAATGTCTTCCCCTAAGACTGGTTTGGCACCTCACTGACAACAATTCAGACGGAAATAATGTGTGATGGGAAGAAAGTAGCCAGTAGCAGTTGAAAAGCACGTGTGATATGTACCAAATTCTTTTCTTGAGACTGGCCTGGCACCACACTTATGTACAGAAAGAAAACAATTTGTGTTTGGAATGTAGCTATTATCGTTTTCCGAGAACGTGTGATGTGTATCAATCTCTGCCCTTGAGACTTTCTGGCACCTCACTGACAAATGTTGAGATGGAAAACGTGTGACGGGAATATAGCCGGTATCAGTTGCTAGAACGTGTGATGTTTACCAATGTTTAAAGTTTTGAGATTGTTTTTTATTAGAAGCGGAAATAGAGAAAACATTATGCCCAATCACCCACATAGTACAAGAAGTTTCGTAAATAATTGTTTTAAATTGCCTAAAGTCAACAAAACTATTTTCTGTCATTCCTTTTTTTAATAAAATAAAATTATATTATTTTATTTAACATTTTAATAAAATATTTTAACAATATTTTACTAAAATATTTTAATAAAATACTACTTCAAATCAAGAAAATTATTCACAAACATTTTTGTAAACAAACATCCACTTGGCTTTCTACTCAGCAGTATGAAGAGTATTTGAATAATGTCTTAGTTTAAATACAATTCTCTTCTTTACAATTACTTACTACTCCATATTTTATATAATTGCAGTTATATTTATTTTTATTTGTATTATTTAAAATCCTCGGATGTTATAGTTGGCTAAACATTTAGTATATTTTTCTTATAATGCTAGACTCCAACACTTGTTAATTTAATTATAATTTTCTATTGTACAACTGGCCACGCTACTGGTTAAAGTGGCCAGTATCTTTCTCACATTTTTCATGCACGTATTATCTAATTATCTATGGGAAATAAATTAATTTATTCATGTCTGCCCTTGAGATAAAGTTAAAATTAGAAGTAGACTACAGTATCAAATATTTTCGCTTATTTTATATAGTAGCATTGCTTATTTTGTTTATTAACTACTGTAAGCAATCTCAAAACCATAATAATTTATTGTATTGCAGACCCTCCGGAGGTTTGACCCACCCACCAATTTTTTTTAATGATTGTAATTGTAGTGGTGGACCTAGGTTTATACGTAAACAGGGGGAAAATATAAGATTTTTTTTCTAAATAAAACTTGACACTAAATTAAATATTATGTATGTTGAAAAATACCTTCTCATATTAAATATGATAACTATAATTCTTTAGTCAGCATTTCATTTAATAAAAGTGTTTTGTGTACCTTTTTATATAGTATATTATTCATCAGACAATATTTTGACTTACTTAATAATATTCATGACATTGTAAAATACATTCAAATACAGAATGTGTTGTAATTTTAAACACTAAAAATGCGAAGTATCGGTCGTTGAGTATAAGTGATTTTTAATTGTACTCGTATATTAAGATAAAATTGTAATATAATTAACTATGATAGAGAGTTATATAACCAGTATACGTACTTCAAGGGGTGGGTCATTACCACTGTATTTGTATGTGTGGGTGGTTGAGCCGTTACTACTTTATGTGTGTGGGTTGGGGGTTAACCATTACTACTGTATGTGCTTAGCAGTTATTACTATTTCCTTCTCTTCACCCTCGTCAGAACTTGTTCATTTTGTACTGATTTACCCATCGTACTCTACCCATATTACTCCAATTTCACATCTTCATTGTTCCCAATCATCTTTCTGAAAGTCTTTGTTTCCATCCCACATAATAAATTCCAAACATTTGTAATGACCTTGCCAACTATTGCCACTGCATGGGTTACATTATATGAAGTGAAAACATGTACTCTCACGTAAAAAGACCAGAAGAGATCGGAAGCATGGGAAATGTGGATTTGAAGAATGTACAGTGGAGCCCTCAAAATGTGAAATATCGGTATTTTTGTATATGCGCTTTTGAATTGGTAAATTAAAAATAACTTTTAATGGAGTTAATTATAATAGAATAGCAAATAACATTAAGTGTAAATCTTCTATAAAACATATCTTAAGTGGGTGAGAAAAATGATACCCATTGTAACATGACACCTCTTAAAAATCTCTTGTACCAAGAAACAAAGACAAAAAAATGTGTTATAGCCACACAAATCTTTCGAGAAATATTTGTAAATACTTCGAGAAGTAAGATACGTCAAGCATATTTGTAGTTATTAGTTGGCAATAAGATATACATCTGGGGGCCCATCTAACCATTTCAGGGAAGTGGGAGTGCCTGTATAAGTGGAAAAATGGGTCATAAAATATATTTGTGTGTGTGAGAGCCTTACACATTACTTGTATGGTCATCCTTACAAATCCTGGCTACCTTAACTCAAATACTGTAATGAAGCACAAATTAGTAACATAGTTTGAATGCAGTATTGAAAATATTTCATGAAATTAGTGCTATATATTGCATGACAAATTCTGCATTTAGGACTAGTCAGCTCGTTGATTACTTTTTGTACTTTTTGTCATGTTTTTTTTATTCTTTCTTAATTTATAAATCTACGGTTAGTTTCAGATTTCTAACCATAAAGTTATTAATCCCTTCTTTTATTAAAATAATTTTCAAAATTCTGAAACGATTTTTATTACCTTACAATAACTTTTGTTTCCTCGTGATAACAAGATTGACAATCGAAGACTTTAGGATTAATATTGAAATACACCATAAAATATAGTAAATATAAAAATGTACGATGGTTACATTTTTTTAGATTACGTACCTATGTCAAATTATCAAACTTGTTACCGCAATATGAAAATTATGGATGTAGGAAACAGATTTGTAAATTGCATACTTTAAGCAGTTCATAAAGAACCATGAAATCTACAATTATATAGATATTATAAACATATAAAACATTCGTTGTTATTGTTGTCTAGTTGAAATAATTAAATTAGTTGATCTTAGTTCTTGTAAAGGTGATGGAATTAGCAATTAGATATACAACAAAATTGAATATCTTTAGTTTGGTTTTTATAGGTTATATCTTATTTATTTAACTATTCCAAACAATTCTAATTTGCCTAGTGGCTGAGTGCACCTGAAACAATGAGAATGCTAGTCACGTGTCAGCAATTATATCCGGAGATACATTGTAGGGAGGGTCCCAGGACAACAATGTGTCTTACATGTCGTACATTGTGAGGTGTAATGTCACCACATACCTTGCCAGCTGAGGTGTGGAGGGGTATAATGCAACAAATCACAAGGACATTCTCACAATACATGTGTCGTATTTATAATTAACAAGCAAAGGTATTACTTGTCACAGTAAATGACAGTTATATACATAACATCTGAATATTATTTCTAAAAGTATGATACTCTAATATAATTCTATTTTTCCATTAACTAACTATAATAATAGTTATTTAAACTGTTATTTGAACGCATATTATTACCTTTTGAAAGTGGACGGATATTTTATACGGATTTTTCAGTAAGTTATTAGTTTTAAATGTTTTTACTGACCTGTGAGTATGTCTTCACTTAAGAAAATATTTGTTTTTGCGTTTCTGACTAAAAAGGAAGGAAGATGAAATTGTTTTGGTGTTGTTCAACTTATTTTTTTAAATTTGAAAATAACATCATTGTTTGTATTGTGAAATATGTTTATAAATATTTAGTTTATTTACTATTTTTCAATTCAATTTTGTCTCCTGTGCTTCCTTTATATTGCATTCAGTTAATTGTTTTAACTCAAATTCACACGGATTCCCTTACTGTTAAACAAATAAAGCACCAATACCTTTTCCGTTAGTCTCAGAACGACTGAAAGTTCGATGTAGTGACGGATCTAACAGCAATACAATATTCTCATAAATGCGTATTTTTTACAAATTAACGAATATTTTGTATAAAAAATAGTCGAAAAAAACTAGTGGAAGAAAATACGAGTTGATAATCTCTTATTTTCCCCTTGTTGATTAGTTTTATTCTTTTTCACTACATTAAATGAGTCCTTTTAGTAAAAGTTCATGTTAAACTGGAGGCTTGAAAACTAATTTTTAATTCAGAGGTGTTAGCTATATGGTTACTTTCCGAACGCATTTCTCCTTGAGTAGAAAAATTGCCCACATTAAAAATAGCTTTCAGGTTTTAAAATATAATTCTATATACAAAGTATAAAAGAGCTATGCACTAATCACAGTGTGAAATATTATCATTGTATTTGTAGATTTTGTACTCGTATTGTAACAAATTTGTGTTGTGTGACGTTCACTTGTACACATTTAAGAAGAAATATATAATGAAATAGACATATAACTTCTGTAAATGTCTTAGAAAAGACTTATATGATAGTGATATATCATACAAAACTGTCCCTGTAAGAAGCTAAGCTGACTTAGATAAACTTCGAGATTTTAGAACGACTTTCCTTTCTGCAGAGTAAAATCTTATCTGAAGATTTATACAAACCAGTGTTTTTTTACCGATAACCCTAAAGCAAGCTTAACCCTTACTACATTGACCGTCTCGATGTTTTTTGGCAGTCTAAAACATGTTCCCAGGATAGGTCTTCATTTGGTACTTGGTGGAATCGGTATAATTAAATAAACAATTAATAAACGTAAACATTTAAATTCCTAATAAATGCATTTTAGCCTTTCGGAATTTTCAGATTAAGACATAATTTTTAAACCTAATCGGACGATCTCATAGTAGGCAATATTGCGTTATTACAACTTCAATATGTGGAACTATTAAATATATTTTATTCAAAATTTAAGTTGTGTTTCGCATAATTGTATAAAGATATGAAATTAGATATCTCAATGGCTCCATGCTGAGATATGTGTCTTACCATTACGAAGAAATCACTATTCTATGTAGTGTTTTATAGCTAATCAAATATTTAGTACATCATTGCCTTGTGAACCTTGCAATTATGTAAAGTTGGCAAAAGCTCAAATTATAGTTTATTTTGGATTTTTCAGTAGGTAATCTAAGAGTTATTTATTACTACCAAACAAGTGTTGATCGTGTCATTTATAGATACAACAATTATTATATGCTTCCATTTACGACTCCGTATTCAAAGAGACCTGTAAACTAATTATTTCATATCCTTACGTTGTCTGATTACAGTCACAAGTTCACATGGGCCTGGATGTCTGTGCTTGAACCTTTCCCAAATAGATAAGTGCTAAGAATTACTTGGAGACTTGCTTTTTGGTTCGAAGCCACAGCCAGAAAGCCACAGCCCACTTAGCCACAGAGCTATTAAACTGTATTACTTTATACAAGTATATCACTACCGTCTATATATTGTATGACCACCCACCCATACACCTATAGTGGTATTGCCCCACTGACCCACCTATAGACGTACACCGGTTGACCCACCCACACAACCATAAAAGTACAGTAGTGTTGACCGACTCGCCCACTTAGACACGTACGTAGTGGTATTGAGTCCCCCGCCCACCCATAAACCTATAGTGGTATTGACCCTCCCACCCACTCATACCATACAGTTGTATTGACCTTCCCACTGACATATACTTGTACAGTGGTATTAACCCACCTGCCCACTTATACACTAACAGAGGTACTGACACATCCATACAAGATTAAGGTAACACGCTCAACAAAAATATAAATAGTTGAATGTAGGCCACTTACACTATTATTATATTATAATTTTATATTATAAATAATATAATTATTATATTATATAATTAATATTTATATTACTAGAAAGTTACCGTTACAATTAAAAAAAATTAAGACATCTAGGCATTTGTAACAAATACTTCTCATGAAACGACAGCCAAATGTCAAACTACCATAAATAGTTTACCCCAGTATTTGACCATGAAGTTCAAGCACATTCCACTTAATACTGAACGCTAACTACCTCAGATAGCGTCTGTTTTCTCTGAGGAATTTGAAGAATCTTTGAAGAATACCTTGCAAACTATTTATATTTAGCTCCAAGAAATTTTTTAGGTGGGAGTATTTTTTATCCATATTTTTATGAAATTAATCTACATTTAAATTGTTAAAAATAAGTCAAGCCGATTAGTGATATGAAAAAAAAAAACGAACAGTGAGAATTTTTAAACGTAGAATATTATCTTTACATAAACAGGTGGACTGAACACGGCACGCTTCTAACTACACTGTACATGATCGAATAAATAGTTGAAGCTCATATTATGAAGATCCAATTTTAAAATAAAAATTTCAAAAATAAGAACACTAGAACCTAGTGTGGCGCACAATATTTTACACACTTCGACACCGGCCGTGGCTACGTTTGGCAGAAAAATTTTTGTCTGTGGTACCCTGTGCATGGTTTATTCCAGTGCAAATCAACGAAATATCAATGTGACAGCGAATAACCACCTAAAATACAAATTTGTATAACATTACGTTAATTGTAGGTACTGTATGTTGACAATTTAATAAATATATATTATAACTCCTTAAAATACAAATTTGTATAACATTACGTTAATTGTAGGTACTGTATGTTGACACTTTAATAAATATATATTGTAACTCCTTAAAAATTAAGTGGGACATACATTTTTGCATCAATAATTGGCTTATATTAAGTTATGTTCAATTTCAACTGTTTAAGAAAATATTTTTCTTTCTTTCTTGTTTACCTTGAGTTCCAAAATAATGTTCACGTAATACCATCTACAAACGAACTATACTAAGGTTTATAGCTTCAAACTGACCACGTCCATTTTTAGTTGGTAAAGAATATTACATGAGATATGATCGAATGTTTCCATATAAATTCGCTGTTTTACTTCCTCTGAACCAATCTAAACAGGAGCAGTTAGACTCCAAATGGTCCATGAAATTGACTCTGAACTGAGATAAATCCTACAACATTTAGTAAAACATTGAGTGAAAATATATGTCAAAGAAACATTTTCAAGAGCTAAAGAAAATTATAAAGTGATTAACTTGTCAATATAAAAAATATCCACCCAAAGAAAATTTGTTTTATTATAAGTGAGCATTTTTTACTTGATTTATAAAACATCCATATTTATTTACGTACATTACCTCAGCTAGCCAAACTAAACAAAGGGATACTAATAAAAATCTCTCAATAATAAAGTGTTTTCTTTAAACACATATTGATCATTTTTAATTTTAAAATGTATTCCTATTGTGTTAATTAAATAGATTCTTAAGAAATTTCTTTAAAAAATCGGTTCTTAAAATTTGCCTCTAACAATTTATAGCTAATATAACAGCTAGTATTACCAATAAATCTCATCGCTATCTCATATTAACTTACAGGTTGTATTCAATCTTTATACAAATAAATAAACATTTAAACAGTTAATTTACTGTTGAATCAGTTAATATCACAGGTATCTGGGTGACCGAGTGGCCTATGCGTGGGTATTATCATTATTTTTATAATACATCATATATTACAGTTATTGACATAACTCTAGATAATAATATACATTTTGTTTTTGAAATTTTTTATGATTACTGCAGTTTGTAATAGGCTTATTCAATTTTTTCTTTACGTTTATGTTCTTTCTTTTATAATATTAACTAAAGTTTTTTAAACTCCATTACTGTTTACAATCATATTAAAATATAAATTAACTATCAAGTAAGATTCCGTATAATATACACTGTGAGCCATGTTTGCCCAATGAGTGGGTGAGTGTGTGTCCGTTGGGTGAGTGGGCAGTCGTAACTGCTACCGTCAGATAAGATATCCACCCGCACATACACGTTCAGTGTACTAACCAGTAGCTTCATTTTGCATTATGACAATAAATGTATTAATATCAGTTCCAGGACAGATATACACTTTATATATTTCAGTGACTGGTATAAAACTAGTACAATGTATGTATGGTGCTCCATAAGGGTTTGTTTTCCCTTCTAATGCAATGAATCGTCTTACGTAAACAACAGTTCTATCGATAACCAAGATAATTTATGTTTTTTTTTCAGTTATAGTACAGAAATACACTTTATGTATTCTAGAACTAGTGGAGAACTAGTACAATGTATGCATGGTGCTCCACAAAGGTTCGTTGTCCCTTCCAATACAATGAAACGTCTTTTATAAACAACAGTTAAATTGATAACCATAACAATTTATGTATTTTTATCATAAATCACATAAATTGTCATGGTTTACAATTTATGTAAACCATGACAATTTATGTAATTTATGTATTTTTATTAAGGTAGGACAGAGATACAATTTATGTATTTCAGTACTAGTAGAGAAATAGTACAATGTATGTATGGTGCTCCACTGAGGTTCGTTGTCCCTTCCAATACAATGAGTCGCAGTTGCCATGAATATTTAACTAAGAGTGAATTCACTGGAAAATGCTCATTACTATTTCCCCACTCCATACATTTTGTATTTTAACACGAGTCTGGGACACTGAGTTTACCTATTCTGTCAGTTATACGAGATACAGAAGTAATTGTTAACGGTCATAAACTACAAATACAATTTATATTCTCTTTGTTCAAAAATGTTTACGCACTTTCAATTTTAGTTGTATATTTTTATTACAATGTCATTACAGAATTTCAATGATATTTTTACGTATAAGTTGCTATCCCACTTAACTGATTGATACCTTGCGTAAGTGTAATTTCGTGTTGGAGAGTACCTAGTTATTTTTTTTCTGTTTTTTCTGGTTGAATAAGGATTTGTAAGGATCCGCACACTTCATGCAAAGATGACATAACCCTTTACACACATGTCTCGATTATATTCCTCCCAAAACTTCACAGCATTGAGGGTACCATTGGTCTTAACTACGTTGGTTATTTGGTAAACATTAATTACTCTAACTTTTTGCAGAATTTGAGTAAACCCAAGTTACAATAGTATGACAATACCTAATCACTATTTCCTACTGTTTGGACATTTGGAGCTAGCGTGGGAACAGAGGTTATTTTGAATTTGATGCCTCCTAATGGTTGCTACTTTTGTTGCCATGTCTACAGTACAATCAAAGTAGATTTTGATTTTTAAGTAACAGTAAAATTTGTAAGTAAACAGCAGTAATTATGTCTAGATTATTTTTTACAAGACGTACACATCGCTCTTCAATCGTAAAGTATTCCGATTTTAATTATGAAACTAAAAATATAATAAACTTATGTAAAGTATTTCACAGACTGAAATGTAATCTATTTAACCAAATGAATCAGAATCAAATCACTTTATTTTGACAGTACAACCACTGTATGGTAGCGTCATTAATCTAAACAGAACATTCTTACATAATATAATTAAATAGTATCTATTTGATCTGTTAAGAAGTCCTTAACCCTATAGTAACATTTGCTTAACAGAAGACCTTTCACCGCCTTCCCAAAGCCAACATCATCATCAACATTCTCCTTAACTGAGGCAGGTAGAGCATTAAACAACTTTACAGCATTGTAATTAGTATGTCTACTAAAAAATAAAATTCTATGCCATGGAATGTCAATAAAATGATTTATAAAATTGTAACGAGCATTGTTTTGTAAACGTTGTGGATGAAGTTTAGTACAGTAAAAGTTCAGGGCATTAAGGATGTATATTGAGGGAAATGTTAAAACCTTGTTATCGAAGAAAAGTGTCTTAAAAGAAAATCTATGGTGTTTTTTTGAAAATAGTTTTTAATGTTTGCTTTTGTAATTTAAAAACAAAATTAGTTCTGACCGACTCGTGACCCCAGATTGTAACAGCATATGTCAGAAAAGGACGAATAATACCATAATAAGCTAAAAATAAGCCATTACTCTCAGAAAATTTAGAAAGAGTTGCTAAAAAAATTATCAATTGAAAGCTTTTTTCAGAAATTATCTAATGAAATTAGAACTTTAAGCTACTATCAATTAGGACACCCAAGAACTTTACCACTGTGCTGAGTATTACAGCTTCATCTGCAATATAATAAGAAATCATATCTGATCATTTACTGTAGTTAATTTTTAATTTAACAACTGTTGTCTTAGAACTATTAATTTCCAATTTGTTTTGATTAGTCCACTGTAGAACAGAACTAGATCCTGTAAATGATTTGACTTCTAACTCCATGCTATTACAAGCTTTCAGAGCAAGGGTAGTATCACCTGCAAATAAGCATGTTTTTGTCCTATTAATTCCCTTGGGAAGATCATTAATAAAAATGAGAAAAAACGAGCCCGAGCACTGACCCCTGGGGAACTCCCTTGGTCACTCTAAGAGAAGAGGATTTCTTGTTTATCAAATATCCATGGGAATCAACAAAGGGTATATCAACCAACTGACTCCTTTCAGATAGGTTACTTGATACCCAGTCATGACCAACCCCTCTGACACCCAAGGACCAAGGCTTAGAGAGTAGTATTGGATGATCAATAAAGTCAAAGGCCTTTTTAAGTTCAAATAATATTCCAGCAGCCACGTTATCATTATATCGAGAGACTGGCCGATTGAAGATATAAAGTAATGTATTGTTTCGACTGTTGATAGGACTTTCTTAAATCCGAATTGGCTAGGTGAAAGAATGTTGTCTTTCCAAATTAAGCAATTATATATTAAGTTGTGTTTGGTAAACTCAATTATTTAATGAGTAAATGTTGTAAATAATAACTAAATAAAACGCTCACTTAAATCAGTGAATATGTGGGCAATAAGCCCTGTTTTCTCATCACTTCTAATACAGTAAATCATTAAAAATAATACACCTCCTATTTTACTAACAATAAAGGCTTGACCTTCTTTACCACACTAAAAGTAACAAGAAACTAGACAAAAGAATAAGTAGATAGGTTACTAAAGTGATTTGCTCTGCAGAGACTCTGCTGATCTCCCTTGACATCGGTTGTCAAGTCAGCAGCCACTGTTTCCATTGTGAGAAAAATGTGTCAGCACTTTACCTTGTTTTAAATTCGCTTACAAATACAAAATGTTTGAATTCATCAATTTTAGACATCAAACGAACACGTATCATAACGCATCATAAAACATCATGTTGTAACTTTGGTTTTGTTATCAGGCATTTTATGATGGTTATTTTTTTTTAACTATTGTTCTATTTAACTTTATATACTATATTATCTCAATATCATACTTATTAATAATAAAACAAACTGATGAATTTAACTTAATATAATAAAAATAAAACGTAATAAGTTCAAATATTACGGTAATTGAACTTTGTAAGCCACGTTTACCAACCTCAGAACAGAAAAAACACATAAAGGAATATTTACATGATTTGTTGCACGACTTTTACCTGTTTGTAACTTTAACAAAACGAAATTTACCAATAATAATAACTGAACATATGAAATAATATTGAAGATAGCTCTGAACATCTGAGTGACGAAGTAATTTTAAAAATGGAATGTGCAATTCCACTTTTGAAGTGCGAAATGAACATTTGTGCACACATGAAAAGCTAATTTTGTAATGGAATTTATATCACACGGGGATTTTCATTCCACCACCATTAAAATATTAAGCAACGGGGAGAAGGGATGGTGTTTCGTCATGCCCCAGGCATATCCTCCCCCCCTACCACCACATTGCAAATTCATCACTTTTTACTTGGTCCTCAATCTGAATCCAAATGGTTAAAGTTTTAACGTCATTATATTGTTAAAAATAACTTAAGTTATCTCGCAATTCCTACTTTTGGTCTCATAGTTCTGCCAGCAATAAAAACAATAATAATAACTAATCATATTTTAAAACCAGAAATATACTTAAAAAGTGGTTATTTAGGGTACCTCAATCACAGTGTGGAAGAACGGCTTAACATAGTTTGATGTAATACACATATCAAAGGTAATTTTGAACTCTATGAGTTATTACTACATTTATTTTAACTTTGGCTACATGTGGTATAGTCTATGTTATACAGAGCTGAAGGTGGAGTTGGCACGTGGGTCCCTTTTACTTTACCTTATAGTAATGTAACATAAATTCATATAAACATAGAGAAATTAAGATAATAATATTTATGGTATTTTGCAATCAAAATATGCACTGAAACATTATGTACATAAAAATGCTTAAAAGTACACCTTAAAACTAAAAAAAATGTTCTTAAAAAATGTTTAAAATAAATAGTCATTGTTGCATGACAAATATAATGTAACGATTTTTAAGCTGCATTATTAGATTATTAGGGTTTCTTGTCAGTACATAAAAATATAGAAATGTTAATAATATTCCCAAGTGTAATCCAAGCAGGAGCTGTTTAGTCAGAAATTGTTCGTGACGACGACTACCACCTGAGGTCTGCTTTGGCCGTTGCAATAAACAGCATAAAAGAGTTAATTGAACTTGCTTGGCATTCTATAAATTTATTGAGAGGGCCAAGCTAGTCCCAGAGCCAATCCAAACAGGAGCTGTTTAGTCATAAATTGTCCGTGACGACGACTACCACCTGAGGTCTGCTTTGGCCGTTGCAATAAACAGCATAAAAGAGTTAATTAAACTTGCTTGGCAGTCTATAAATTTGTTTACAGGGCCAAGCTAGTCCCAGAGCCAATCCAAACAGGAGCTGTTTATTAATCAATTGTCTGTGACAACGACTGCCACCTGAGGCCCCCTTTGGCTATTGTAATCAACTATGTAGTAAAAGTGGTTTTCAACTTGAATTCGAAAATACTTAAAATGAATAAAATACCTCAACTTACAAATAAACGGTTGCTTACATATCTTCATTGGGTTTATCTTAATAAAATAATTTATCTAAAAAACCAAACTACAGTTGTTTTAGTTAGGAAAGAGCTATTTCTTTTTTCATTAGTATTTATGTATTATACAGTATAGTATAATTCCTATAAATAATTATATCATATACATTAATAATACTTTTCTTTAGTATGTTTGTTCATTTTAGCTAGATTTTAGTAGGCTACTTACAATATGGTATTTTACTATCTTATATGATACTTTAATTTTAAAATAGTTTTTTAATTAGCAAATAGTTATTTAATAAGCATAATACGTGTTTGTACAATACAGTACAAGTAAACTTCACACAAAACAAATTTATTACAATATAAGCACAACATGCACAAATATACTACAATAAAAGTACAAAACACATGAATATTCGTGCCTTTTGTACTTTTATTGTAATATATTTGTGCATTTTGAGCTTATATTATAATACATTTGTGTTGTGTGAAGTTTACTTGTACTGTTTAATTTTAAAGAATAAGCTTTGAATCAGCTTATAATTTTGTTTTAGTATACAACAGCTTATATAGTTCAACTATAAATAATCAATGTTATAACTCTAATTAATCTTTCCCCACACTATGAAGATTATTTTTTAAATAAGTATGAGTTTTTAAAACTATATTTTAAAAAATATAATAGAAAACATTACTAAACTGTTTGTTTTAAATGAAAATATGTTGTTCAATACCTGTACAATATGAAAAATAACTCAAGTTTTTTCTTAATTGATTGAATAATGACGTACTTTTGACTGATGAAATATTTATTTAGATCTGGGAGGATAAGAAGAAGTATAATAATAAACGTATAAGTTTTTCCTCAAAGAATATTTAATTAATTTATAATAATTAAACACAAAGCTAATTACTTGTGCCTTTTTAAATCACTAAAATATTGTATGTTAACAATCTTTGGCATTAATTAACATATTGCTTTAATTTAGTTTCTAAAGAGATTTCTTTTTAAATCTGTAAACAATTAAAATTCGATAAATAAATATATATGATATAAACATAAACCTAATAGCCGAACCAAAGCGGAGGAATATATTATTTAAGTAGTTCACAATTTATAACTTAATTTCAATACATTACTAGATTACTTAATTTTTCATTGATATTTTGTAGTTTTTAAAGATATTTATAAATTTATAGGTTTAAATGTAAATAACTTTAAGTTTAATGTATGAGCTTTAATTTCCAGTTCTTCGGTATGTACCATTAACTTAAATATTATTTTAAAACATTGTAATATTTAAGCATTGAGTTGTACATATAGCTTTATGTTGTACATATAACTATAACTATACATGTACGCAGTACCATGTTCAATGGTACATAATCATATTATCTAACCATTACTATAAGGTAATCAGTTAAACTGTCAGTCTTTCACAAAACCAACCATCATAGATAAGCTTGATGCGGCACATTTCCCGCGGTGGTCTGATGCTGTTTTTACCACAAAACCTCGAGAGATCACAGAATTCAACCAGGTCACGTTTCAGAACTCTGATCTCCGACAAACTGTTACGTAGAAGCACCGTTATCAACGTACTGCACCCCAAGGCATTTGGAGAAACTAAAGATAGTTTTTGATACATAAATCCAATAGTTATATCTGCAGTCATATTAATAAACTTACATTTCAAGTTTCGCTTGAACAAAACAATCTCAGACTACGGTTAGAGCATATTAAATAAGTGGTTATTTTTATACATGTTTATATATTATTTTTAAGTACATCGTTTGTTGCTTAAAAAGTATACTGCTTAAATAATTTAGATGAGTGTTTTGGCAAACTATACAAAGTAGAGGTGAAAAAGAATTCGATTACATGGAAAACACTAATCTCCTTATTGCTAAAGTAATTTCAATCAGGAATGATTACATGAACAATGCATATGTAAAAACAAACACGTTTATAGTTAGTTATACTCATTCTTATTAATAAATACCGTACCAAACTCAACAAAGATAAGTTGAAAATAGATATTATATCTTCCTGTGATTCATAATGGAACAATATTACTATTCTTTTCAAAGTCAAGAAAACTGTAAAATCTTCCTTTATTACTTAATTATTTAAGTAAAATTAAATATTGATAGCAGCACACAATATAATATAACTGCGTTAAATGTTGTGTTTATCAACTCATTTGTTTATCTTCAATTCATTGTTTATCAACTCATTATATTCATCTCTTAAAGATAGCTATATTTAATTTAGTTATTTATTTATTTTTTATTTATTTATTCATAAGACGCCGATCGTCAAGATATGGATTTCGAATGAGTGTGATGAGTGTAGATGAGCGAATGTAGTCATTGTTACAAACTAAGGGCGACTATTCCTTAGAAGGTGTCATTAATTAATATCTCAATGATAAATGAACAGTCGGTGGTTATCAGCTGATCTTTCTCAAAATGTATTGACTCTGATTGGGATCGAACTGAGAACCTTTAGCACATGAAACTGGGATTGAACCAACTACGCTACCGATTGTTAAACATTTCTTGCTACTATGAATGTTATGGATCATCACTGTCTTATTTTCATTTATTGTTCTGGATTGTACCACCCACAACGAAGTTATTTGTTTAATCTTACTGTATCATATAAATTAATGATTGTAGTGTTGTAGACAATTTGAAATAAAATATATTTGAAATCTATGAATTTTATTTAATGATGTTTTATAAGACTTATGGATTAGAAATAAAACTATTGATTATTATTTAAAATAATATTTTTTTTATTACTAAGGAAAATCCTAAATAGTAACAATCAACTGATGATTTTTTTCTATACTAGACAAAGCCATTTCTTTCCCTATCAACAAATTGACGTAACTATATTTTACCTACAATTTTAGTTTTAATCTATTTATTCTATAAAAATAAATAAAATACATATATTCTTCAAGGTACAAGAACTGATTAAATGATACTGACTAGAGATTTAATTACTTAGGAGTTTGAACGGAACTTAACAATAATTAGGTTAACATTATTGCATTTTATATTCCATTTAGTTAGTAAAAATTAAAAAGTTAGGACCAGGAAATGACCTATTCCCCCTTTTTTCCGAAAATATATTATTCCTCAAATATCTCGATTGATTCAATAGTTGATTTTTGCTTCCAAAGTGATTCTATAAAGAGTGGACTAAAACTTATTATTGAACATAAACCAGAGTATCTAATTATATATCTAATTATAATATATCTAAGGTGTGATATAAGTTATCACCTGGTTATCACTCACAGACAAATCCAAGTTGAGAGGTTTATGTGGCGTTATTCTGCTTCAGTTAACTTCATACCGTCCCAGCTGACGTGATTTATTCCCTATCACAGTATGGACTACACGCACCCTTTACTGTGTGGTATAAGTCCTGATTTAACCTTTATTATTTTTTAATAACATCATGTGTACTGCTTTACTGCTGTAACACAATGAGTATCAATGTATGTTGTTGAAAAAGTGAGAAATAATTGGGTGCATAAACGACAATGGGTGAAACGTGTAATTAAACATTACACTAATATGCTTGTAATAAATTACACTAATATGTGATTAAAAATTACTTATATGCGTATAATGATATTTGTGAGTGTAAACTTTATATATGTGATAAGTACCATTTCACTTTGTCTTTTACTTTCATCCAAATGAATTAGAAAACGTGAACAGACCTGTTATGTATTTCTCCACTACGTTGTTGAGTGCTATTTCCTCTTAAGAAAAATCACAGTTTGCCGAGTTCTTTTACAGTTACAAAGAACCGAAACCAAAGTTGCCGAATAATTTAAGTTGAACTTCTTAAAGTGTCGTAATACAGTTTGGACAATTTGAGGAATCTGTACCTCAAAAACGAATTATTGCATGGGAAATAGTTTTGCAAGTGTATTGAAAGGACATTCATAGAGTGGCGTGAGTTTTACTTATCTGTTAAAATTCCAAAATAATCGAAACACAGTTACCAATAAGTTTGATAGTTGAATGGTTTTCATTATGTTCCTACGATTGTAAAAATATTTAAATCCAATGCCTTTTGGATTTAAATGACTAAATGTTTTACCACAGAAAAATGTACTGCATGAATTAACGTGAAAATGTATATGGTTAATATGACTATGGTTTTAGATCAATACTTGTCTCGTTAAGTGGGAAGTAAGGCCTTTTCTAAAGTATATCTTTTTTAACAGAAGCAATTTGATTAAAATCATTTTTAAGAGTCTATTAAGTATAATATAGTTTTGTTGATACTTTGTTATGAAGCATATACAAAACCAAAATAATTGTTCACTATGGAAGGCTTTTGTTATACAATTTTTAACTTTGTAACCGTGAGAAAACAAAAACTGGAAACAGATTTTTCACAAGTTCATACCATTGTAACCGTGAGAAAACAAAAACAGGAAACTGATTTTTCACTAGTTCATACCATTTAAGGTAAAATTACTAATAATTGCCAAAGAACTTTAGAGTAAAGATTTACTCTAAGTTGTACACCTCCCAGTGCATTCGATCCTAAGATCCATATCTCTTGAAGTACCCTTGCCTCATTACCTGTAATACTATTGCCTATCCACTGAATATTACTTTTCATGGCTCCCTGAAAACTACTGTACAGCTTAAGACGTTCCCTACGAGTCAGTCTTTTACTAACCTTCTGAATAATTTATGAAAGACTTTTTTTATTACTTCGCTACATACCTAATTCATACCTATAGCAACTTAGTTCATCAACTTCTATATCAATCAGTTCATATAGGGTGTTATTTAAAACTGTGTCACCATCGGGATATCGTAAGCCATAAAACTGACAACAAAGTTTAAATAGGGAACATTCTTTGTTATTGGAGTAGTTTGGACAAATGTGTAGTTACCATTTTTCAAAGAGGCCTCCATTTTTTTATAAACCACCAACTCGATATTTTTGCAATAGAATTGTTTGTAAATAATTAAAATACTCTGTTATACTTGGGTAATTATTGATGTGTCCAACCACATTCGAGTCACATAGGACCCAATTGATGTGATACAGTTAGGACTATCCATAGATATTATAATTAATTGGGTTATCAGGCTATTTATATTGGCTTACTATTTCAAATAAAAATAAAGTCTTCTACAGTAAACAAACAAAGCTAAACACTGTATTGAATATAGCAAGTAATACTGTGAAAGTATACGGTTCGGTAGTTAAAAACTACCCAATCATATAAGGTATTTGAGTTTTATTTAGTATCCGAAACCTCCACAAAATATAGGGGGTAGTATTGAGTTGGCCAACATGAAAAATTCTGTAAATTTTTTAAAATGTTTACATGTTATATAACCTCTCCAAAAACAAGGGAATGTTCCACATTGTAACTTCGTTTTCAGTTTAAAAGTTTACAACATCCCTATTGTGCACATAAAAAACCGTATATAATAAAACGATTCCCACACAATTGATCCAATCTGACAAAACTAACCACGTATTAATGATTATGGACATATATATTTTAAATAGAGTGATATTATAATTTTTGTTAAAGTAATGAACGATACAATGTACTATTTTGACGTTTGTAAACTTTCACTTTTAGGTTACATATTTTATAAATTTCACATTATTTTCCCCAATTACATTTTAAACATATGATTAATTGCTGGTGTTTACTAATATTAAAACCATAATAATATAGTATATGTTTGGTATGTAGCATATGTATAACCTGTAAGATTAGCATCATATTACTAAAAATATCCCTTTATGGAACTAAAAAGCAATTAATTAATCCTTTATTTAACCACTTTCTATAAAGAGCATTATATTTTTTAATCCAGAACCTACATTATTACATTAATCAAATTAACTTTATTCCAAGGACGGAGTTTCAAACTCCACCCTAAGCCGATTCAATGTTCCGATTGCGAATCTCGAAAGTCGCTGTTTCCACTGATACGTAACGAGGATCTTTTAACTTTCAAAGCAATCATCTATTATTCAAGAATGTCTATATTCTACTTTTGGATTGTATTTCAGAATAGGATACTGTATTATTTTAATGATAGTATAATTAATTGTTTGTTATTAGATTTATTTAAAAATGGCAACTAATATTTTCAATATAAATAGTAGAATGATTGAAAAGCTCATATCTTATAAGATTCTAAAATGTTACATAATATTATTATTTCCGTGCCAATAATTAAACAATTTCAGTTAACATATTTTCACAGTAACTTACATAATAGTGGTCCGAAAGCTGGTTTCTGTAGGGCTTACGAAGTTCGGGCACACATGGGTCCTATATTACCCAATGGGTCTTACTTTATTTGACCTTGTTATAATACAACCAACTTTCATGTCGATGAAGACAAATTTTGTTACCACGATACGTTAGTTAAATATTGCAGTTTTAAGTGTTGGCTCAGACTTAAATTACAGCCGAAATAAAGTAGAAGACAACCCCTAACAGAAGCATTTCAATTTAGTCTAACCTAAGGCACTGCCATTGATTATAATAATGTAAACTTTTACATCTTTGTGTATCGTATATACGAACCCGGTTTGACCCAAACATTCGCAATTTCATTGGATTATTTTCGCCATGGAGCAAGCATAAATTAGTTCAATAATTTAATTAGTTCAAATAATTTTAGAGCTGTTTTCTTGTTATATGTGATAGCAGAACCAATTATTTAGGGTTTGAGGAGTAGATTATATTCATGCACAGCCACATTATTGGGGATGACCCCAGTATCAATCATCACAGCCTTCTACCTCCATGTCATCATAGGATACATTTCAAGATACCGATTGTTAAATTGACATTTAGATCCTTGCCATCCTCTTATCCAATTCATTTAGATCCAATTCCTCTTATTATTATTATTATTATTTTGTTATTATTATTATTATTAAATTTGGAGCGGCCGTAGATAAGGGGTAAGGCGCTGGCTTGCCACGCTGCCGGTCCGGTTTCGATTCCCGATGTGACTAATAGATTTTGCCCTGCCGCTCCCGTGGTTCGGAAGTAACGTAAAGCTGTTGGTCCTCAGGTTTAAGTGTTAGAGAGGGCTCCTTAGCCCTAACTTCACCTGGTAAAATAAGACAAACTTTTAACTTTAACTTTTTTTTATTATTTTGGCCTTACTGAGTAGAGAACAGCTCAATCCATTGGAGGTAAGCTAAAGCGTCAATTACGTCCATAAACCTCATTTTTAGATCCCAAACGAGACAAGCAATACAATATGTCAGTCAGGGTGGTCCAAGTCCAAAATAAACAATTATTTTCCATATTTAAATAAGGAAAGATATAAATAAACACATTTGTAGTAGACATACATACATTCATCGATATGAAAGAACTAAAAGATTTTTGATTAAAACAATCTTTATGGAAAGGTATATTCCTACACTATTATATAAAAAAGAAAAAGATTTTCATTTCTTGATTCTATGACGTAATATTTAAATATTGTGTTAAAATAAAGTTTCACATATTAAAATTGACTTCCCGTATTTAAAATTTCACTCAAATTAATAAAATTCATAATGAATGTTGATTTTACATTTATTTTTATTGCTTAAATATCACATTTTTGGTGTTTAGTGTTAAAGTAAGTATTTAATGATTATAATTAGATTCTGAGATTAAATGTCAAATACATTATAATTTATTTATAAATACAATTAAAATAAATAGAGTTTTCATTTGGAAAGGTTTAAAACCGTACTAAACAAATTTGGTTATAAAAGTTTATAACATGACATTAAGAAACTTTCTTTTTAAATTGCGGCAAATCTATAATTTCATGCGCCAACTTGTCAAACTGTAACTTGTTCTAAGAGGAAATGACAATCTATTTCCTTTTACTGAAGAGAGATGACAACTAATGAGTTATTGTGCAGTAGTGTTGAACTTGTACCTAAGTCTTTACCTAGCTCCTGTCCAACTCATGTTGTTGGAAAATATTATACATCAGCCTTTTTTACGTTCAAAACTATTCGAATCCTACAAAAATTAAATTAATAATAACCAGTTAGCTAAAAAAAATTCTAATTGCATGGCGAAAATATGCTGAATACATTTCCAATAGTTATAAACATTTGCACCTAAAATATACGTAGGTTTTTATTGAGAGATATAGTAGTCTGGGTAAGAGGTGTATTTTGGTTGGCAGGTGTTCACCGCTGGGGAAATTGTTAATTGAGGAACATGTGTATGTTTGGTAGAAGCAACTATCATTGGGATAAATTCATATGGGATCAGTCAACAATGTTTTGATGTAGAAAATGATGACTATTAAATGATTTTCTTTGCTCATAGATACCTAAATCGGACAATAAAAGTATGACACTAATCTTGGATTGTCTATTGATTAATAATGGAAATTTTAAATAATTAATTATGCCAGATATTTTTTGTTTTAGTATGACATTGTTATATGGACATTGTGGTCAGCATGAGTATTCAGTGTAAAAAATTCACTGTTGCCTTAGAAACGTCATACTTAGGAGAAATATTATTTGGCTGCTGCCTGGTAGAATGTGATCAATACGAATGACCTGCATGACACTCCTTAACTGGGTCCTTTGTATATCTGACGTCAACTTACTCCCATGACTCACGCCTAATTGGTCAGATATAGGAAACCCACAGTTAGATAATTTATCTAAGGTATTCATAGGGCTTTAACTTACTAGTATAGTATTGAAATGTTTTTAGTAGAGTTGTTACCTTCAACCCTGCCTTATTAGTTTTAATAAGTATTTAAGAGAGGTACTGAAGGAAAATATTTTTTTATGGAAAAACAGTTTTGTATTGATATGTTGTGTACGTAATACATGTTACCTGCCGTTAATTTGGACTCACCTGGTGGTATTAAGCCATCCACCCAACTATACAAGTACCTACACACCACCTATAATGACCAGTGATATTGACCAACTCACGCACCTATACACAAATATTGGTATTGACTCTACCACTATATATACACAGTAGTATTGAACCCTCCCTTCCACTCTATATACACAGTAGTATTGAACCCTCCCTTCCACTCTATACACAAACAGTAGTATTGACCCTCCCTACTATTCTATACACAAACAGTAGTATTGACCCTCCCTACTACTCTATTCACAATCAGTAGTATTGACCCTCCCTACCACTCTATACACAAAAAGTGGTATTGACTTTACCACTCTATACAAAATCAGTAGTATTGACCCTCCCTACTACTCTATACACAATCAGTATTATTGACACTCTCTACCACTCTATACACAAAACGTAGTATTGACCCTCCCTGCCACTCTATACTCAAATAGTAGTATTGACATTCCCTACCACTCTGTACTCAAAAATTAGTATTGACCCATCCATACATGTACAGCAATATTGACCAACACCCAATACACGCATATGGGTATATTCTGTTAAATTGTTTCAATTAAATGTATATAATTTTATTATAATCCATGTGGAAGATTCAAGAGATTCTTGTCAGGTTATACATTATAAAAATCCCTACGAATAATAGTGACGTATTTTAAAAATAAGACATACCATAAATTATAAAATGTTAAGAACCTTGTGGTATGGAAAATCAGCACTTTATGAGTAATACAAGTTTATACATTCAGAGTGTATTGCCAAACAGTCATTTATTTATATTCACCTATTATTACGACACCAATCGTCAATATGTGGATGGATACGGGTTTCAAATGAGAGTGATGTGTAAAAATTAGAGAATGTAGTAATTTTTACAAACTGACGCTGACTATTTCTGAAATAAAGAGTCAGTAATTAATATCATAAGGACAAATGAACATTCAGTGGTTATTGGATGATCTCATTTAAACATTTCTATGATTCTGATTAGAATAAAACAAAACACCTTTAGCTTTGCTTTAACCAATGACACTAACGACCAATTTAGTTATATTATTACTGATGATTATAAATTCTAAGCTCCTTCTGAGCTAAAGCGTAATATTTTTTAACACATTTCAATAACATGAAAACAAGTATTATATCAAGACTTACACAGAGATTACCCTTATGTTTAGTCCAATATGGCTTACTCTCCTGATATATCACTACTCGTAGGTAAAAATGTACGTTTTAAAACCCAATTGTGACGTAATCCAAACAAAAAACAGTCGTACGTGACTCTTTCTTTAAAAAAACAGAAAGGAGCTTAAAATATAATTATAGAAACTGAATGAAATGTACGTTAGCTGTGACATAGAGGTGTTTATTGTGTGTTTTCGAATATCATATTTATCGATTTAAACGAATAGAATGACGATAGTTATCAGGAAAATAATAAACGTTAGAATTTTTCACATTAGATTAAAGTAGTATTGATATAAAGAAAAACAATGAACTTATGTAAATTAAAGTATATATTAAGTTTAAATTATTTTGATTCAACACACTTAATTAACCAAGAAAAGCTAATAAATTTCTTTAATGCAACAGAGTTACAAGTAAATTTATTTAAATTAATAGAAACAATTAAATTCCTTTCCAATATATTTTTACAATATTTGTGGAAAATATTGTTATTAGGATGTCTATTTGTCAATTTAATACATTTTTATTACGTTAATGTACTGGTGTCGTATATGTGTTACCTATTTATTCGTTTATATATGTATTTACAAATGGAAGTTAAATTTTCTTTTATAGTTCGTATTACAATTGTAGATCTACGTTCGAGTAGAGTAAAATAAAATAAAAGACAGAATGACACTCAAGGCGTGATAGTTCAAGTCACATAAAATCCGTGTCTTACGTTTTCTGAGGTGTTCTACGTTTTCTGTTCACTTCATTGATCTTCGAAATCTACAGTCAACGAAGAAAGTTGACGGCATTCACTTCATTGAGCTTTGTAGTCCACCGTTGAAGATAGGAGCTTATCTCGCCAGGTTTAATCTCTTCAGTCCAACTTTCATCCTATTGTTGGAAATCTTGTGTCAGATAGCCTTCGTGTATCTTATGTTTTCCGCCTTAAAGGACACTATATAGTCATAAACATATCTGGATATAACTACAAGGATTTACAATAGTGAAAAGTTTAATTATTCAAATGGACTTTAAATTTACAGACAAGCTGTTAATTATGTTTTGATATGCCCAAGCCACAGGTAAATGGTAAACATATAAACATTGTTATTTTGTTTTAATATCCACCCGTTGACCCTGAATCTAACCAGTTCCACTCATAAGTATCCAAACTGTCTTAGGGCCCAATCATACAACATTGTGGAAATTGGGCTTAGCTAGTTGATAGTGCTGCTTTAGAATCCTTAGAAATTGGCCGTAATAGTTGTTGAACAAATCTAGGAGGATGTGAAACCTGTTTGAAATGCCAGCAAATATGGCCACTGCGTCACATTCTGATACAATATTCAGAATATCTTGGGCCAATAGCTTATTCTGAACCAGATTGACCATGAAGTAACCATTGACCATGAAGTAACCATTGACAATGTAAATAAAGTCAGTTACAGATCGACGAGCCAATAAGATTGACAAAATCAGAAGTGGTCGTGTTTCAACTTTAACTAGGTCTGGAATCTTCCACACCATCTACTTCGAACCAATGACTTGGAAAGCAATAAACAAGCATGTTTGTCATTGAAATACCTGGCGATCAAGACAAGACAACAAAAACCAAGTTCCTCCTTACTTTTGATACAACACAGTTATCGGACTCAAAGAAGATCCACTTTGAATCAATAAGGACGCCAAGATCGTGGACATCACGCTCTCTTTGTTTTCTACACCCTAATGACACAAAAGAAGAATGACACATTATTTTTTGACACCAAAAAACCACCTCTGTTTTACTAAGATTCAATGGCATGTGATGATTGTCTTAATCCCACCTCACAGCCGAATCTATACAAGTTTGAAGAACCAGATGGTCTCTTGTACCAGTTTGGGCGAGCCGGTGGCCGAGTGGTCTAAGGCGTCAGGACTTTGAGCTTGGGTTAGAGATAGCGCTGGTTCAAATCCGGCATAGACTGAAAAGATTTATCAGTAATATTCACCTTGTACTGTACAGGTTCGCCCCCTTACTCTGACTGAATAAGTTCCTCGCACAGATCAATGGTCTATGGGGAATGGTCAGAGTAAGGTTAAGGAGGAGATCGGCCTCTCCTTTAAAAAAAAAAAAAAAAAGAAAAGAAAAAAGTGATCTGCGTATATATCGTCAACATAAGGCTGAACTGCACAATTTAGGACATGTTTAATGTCGTTAATGAATAACAATAAAAATAAAGGCCCCAGATCAGACTCTTGTGGTACTCCTTAACTGGCAGCATGTTCTCTGAACACACTCATCCGAATCGTTCATTAAATTCCCTATCTTAGAGGTAAACTTTTATCCACTGGATAAGGTCCAAGATAATATAAAGGAAATACCACCTTCTGAAGATATAAATACAGTGCTTTTTATATACCTGTGTTTGACGGTCAACCACAAAACCAGTAACAGCCAGATAAGAGGACAATGCTTAGGTTTTATTATAATGATATTTTGAAATATCATTGAGTATTACTTAGCCTATTTTAAAAGTTAACAATTCATTTTGTTTATATTTAACATCTGATTAAATATGTACTCCACTTGATAACCATTAAAGTGGGGCACTCTAGAGCCAGATGGGAATAACGAATTGCCAAAAAAGTATCCAGGAATATACTTAATAAATTCCCAAAATTGATGTGATTAATATAGTAACGCAAGTCTACAATTAATTTTCTTAGTAGAACTGCATTAGGACAAACAGACATAATTAAATACATATATTGGTTTTTATTTATACATTTACACTGTCTGAAACAAGTTTTTTCGTAGGTAACGTAGGTACAAAATTTAAATGAAACTGATCTAAATGAAATAAGTTTTAAATAATTGTAATAGTCAAAATAGAATAAAAAATAATACATCTCCATATTTACTACCTATAAAATATATAATACTATCAAACAATATAAGATGAAAATATCAAAATACTATTCTTTATAGGATGGTATAATTTATTTGAATAACAATGTTCTATAAATATGATTTTCAATTCACAATAGTACTCGTAGCATTTACCTTTTGAATAAACATAAGAGTACATGTATTTATTTAATAATAATATTGAAATACAAAAAAAAAAAAAAACATTGTTGTGGTAACAGTATAGCTCGCAGCGTATAATGGAAAACCGATTAGATATTTTAGTAATATTCACATTCGTTAAAATATGAATACTTTTTAACAATTTGTTGCCAGTTAAGGTATGATAAAGTTATGTTTTGAATTTAAATTTTAATTGTGTTCCTGATACATACATACATACAATATTTTTGCTAAAAATTTGCCTGAATGCTGATCACAGACATTAAAATAACCCCGATCAGTGAAAAAGTTTGTTTGAAATATGTACATAAACGGAATATATATCAAATACTGAACAATATTTGGGAAAGCAACATTGCGGGATAAAGAACTTAACAATTAAATGAATGTATGGATCAATTTAATGTCAATTTAAAATAAGTAAAATCGAAAACATGTATAATCTAAATATACTATAAATCACAAACAATTCAAACAAATACAACTGTGAATGATCCTCTCACGGACTACAGCCAGTGTGGAAGGACTGACAATTATCGACAGAAAATTATAATTGAAAACGTAAAATGATAAAACTTTACAAACTCTATCATAAAATATAATATTGTCATGTGAGGGCTTCAGGTGAGGGTATAATAAGCACACCTTAAAGAAAAAGAAACAAAGACAAACAAACGAAGGCAGAAACTCATGGATACATGCGCACAAATACATTATCGCAAATTTGCATACAAACATGCGAGTTTTCAATATGGGATGATAGTTAGTTGCTGGACGACATAAGTTCCTTATTGACTATCCGTCAATACCTGTAAGTGGGATGAGCCTTCCCCATAGGAAGTGGCACTCTTGATTCGGTTCCGAACTGGAGTTGCAGATGCAATTACCGGAAGTATAAATAGGGATTGACACTAGATCAGTCATGTTATTGTGGGAAGTCCATATAAACAATGGATCACATAGTTACAGAGTGCCCCCAGCGCTATTTTACGGAGGGATTAGCCAGCATACACAGAATCAGTGAGTCAGGTCTTAGATAGCTTAGTGGATTGGACTTAGCTTAGTGACAGGAGGTCACTTTAAATTTTTAATCAATTAATATTCCATCCTATTGACTATTTATCCAAAGACATATCACAGCTTTAAAATTAACAAATGGTAGCTGACAAAAAACCATACGATATAAAACTACACATAAAAACGTTAATGCAGCTTATATTATAATAGTTTTGAATTAATATTATAATAACTACTATAGATATGATAATAATATAATTTTTTATTATAAATGTATACAGTATTAGTTTTGTAATATCTAATAATTGTATTAAACAACATTTTTAATACATTAAGATCCTTTCTTTTAAGGAAAACATATCAAATGACAACAGATTATTATAGTAATATATAAATATAATAATTTTAAAAACCACTATTACTACATACATATAAAATATTGAAACAATTCTTATAATGTGTATATGAATGTTTTTATTTATACTTCGTTTTAAGGTTAAAATAACTCGTGACTTAAAATATCTATGTAAGATAAATTATATTATGCTTTTAATTACCATTAATACAGCACATTTAAAAACAACAGTATTTTTGGTCTTTTTTTAACGAATGAAAATATTTCAACCAAGTTTCAAGCAGTTTAATAAATAGGGAAAGCTTGAGTTGGGAGAAGTGCTTGGTACGTGATGGAGCACCGCTCTGCCTTCCAGTTGCCTAAATGATTAATGGCGGTTGCATGAAAAATCTCCATTCGGTAAAAACTTCTGTTATTAAATTACTTGTTTTTGTTTGGTTTGAAATATTTTGTGTCATAGCATATCCATCACCTGATACCCATTAAATATTTAAACTGCAGGGTTTGTGTTGATATAAAAATTTACCACTTATTGTAATTTAGTAAAATTATTAGATTGTAGTTAAAAGTAAAATTAGCTTAAGGTATTTTCTTCACTAGGTCAATATGACATTGTTTTTAAAATACATAAACAGTTTAAATAACAATTTATTGAGAAAAATGTGGTTGAGGGGAAGTCATTAAAATAGTCAGGTCCCCCACCATTGATTAGCCAAAAATATAGTCTCAGCCACTTCCAATTAAAATAATAACATTTTAACTTACGTTTTTTTATAATTTCGTTTATAGTATGGTAAATGAAACTATTAGCAATTTTAAAACTGCAAAATTACTGCCTTTGCACGTAACTACCTATATTCTTAGATAATGAACGAGAAAAATTAAAAATATATTTTAAATTAACCTATTAAATAGTAAAGGAATAATACCAGAATTTCTTCATTAGTTAGAAAAGTACGATTGATTAACTGTTGTAAGCGTGTTTTGAGTTTCAAGTATTGAAACACTAAGTGAAACTGGGAGGATGGAAGGGAATACCTGGAATATGAGACCACTATACTAGGTGTCCTTTTGCCTAATTAATTAATAGTGATTACACGAAAAAAACACATCCTGGTTCTAAACTGAATTATTCTGAATGTTTTTGAATGCTTTAGAAATATGTTGTTGTGATTCTATAAAAAAAAACATCAGTATACAACCCGGTAATCCTAGAATTTCAACAAAAGTAAAATTTTTCGTTTTTTTTTTAGAGTTGTACTTTTTTACTTTGTACTCTTCAGTTCTTTAATATAAATAAAAATACAATATACTGCATAGTTAAGGAAAACCTCTGTAAATGTTTAATTTGATAAATAAATATATCGCCACGTAAAAACTCAAAAATAACAAAACCATTTCAAATGCATAGTGAAATAAAACATATGTTACAAAATTTAAAGAACAGTGACAGTTTCTTAATTTATATTTCCACTACTACTCCTGAACCATTCATTTTGATTATTTTTTTGTTAATATTTTCTCCCAAGCTCGTCCCACATTTGTTGTTGTCCATAGTTATCTTATACGGTTGCTATAAACCCATTCAGGAGAAACAAAAAGTAGTCCACTTATATACCGTTAATGAAGTTGGTTTTCTAGTTGTATGAAATTAGTTCTAATTTTTTTCACACGTAGAACCACTAGTCCCCACTCTCTATCTGCCATCCCTCTCTTCGTATCTTTCCAGCACACACTGAAGTGACTAATTCCCGAAATAACAGTACGCCAAACAGTCTTCTGAGTAATTACTGTAGGGTATTAACCGTTAGACAGCAGCACAGGTGCACATCTACAATAAATTCGTAGTCTTGGATGGTCTATTTACTTCTATAGCCAATGTTATTATTATTACTACAATTTTTTTCTGTATTTATAACATATTTTTAAGCAACATAATTTAATTTATATAATCCGTTTTATGTTTAAACGAGCTAAAGCTTGCAATTCCTGTCTAATAGTAAGTTTCACATGTTCCTTCATCAATGCTAGTTAACTATATACTGTTCATATACTGTTAACTAGTTATGTGTTCCATAATATTGTATTTATTTTATATTGTTTAAACAATATTGTTGTTATATTATTTTGCAAGCAAAAATTATTATTTTAAATCCAAATTGTAAATGTTCCTTCGGAGCTTCACCTAACAAATATTTCTAATTAATAAATATGATACTTAACTATACAATACATAAGAATACATTTAAGCTGTCTACAAATACTCAAAATAACGCAATAAACAAAACATTCCACTCAATTCATTAACATAATATTCTTTTTGTTAATGTCATCGATTTTTTATGATTATATACATTGTTTAGCAGGTTTTTATTTTTTTTGAGACTATAAATTAAAACAAAACAGCAGCACTCGATATAACATTTATGCTTTTTTGTGGCAATTATTTTGTCTTATTAAATTTCAATATAATGCTCGTCTGTTTCTAGTTTTTAGCTATTTCTACTGCCATTAAATATTTTTTCCTAGTTTTTAGTACTCTACTATTTTATATCTCATTTGTTTCCTACAAATTAAGGTGGTCTAGGAGGTTCAAAGTTCAGTTAAATATCTTTAATATGTTTTTAAATCACTTTTTTAACATATAAAAAATATTTACATACAGGTTAAACAAGACTTATAATGGACAGTGAGCTGAAGGGACAACCACAAATAATGCCAGTATATTGGCACAAGAGTACAGTCTGTAGCCGACAGACTTTACTTTATTTATTGAACAAAGTTAACTCATAGGCATATGCTATCTTTTGAACTAATGGTAACATGTATTTAACCAGTCATGATTCAATTATTTAACTGGATTATATCTTGTAGTATTTTTTTACCTATGTATATAACAAACTAGATGTACCCGCCCACTTTGCTGGTCATAATCACAGAACAAATATTGTTTTTGATTATATAATCGAAATGTACAGCAATCAGTTACACTGTAATAAAATTTATATTCAATCTATTACAGCTGATGTTATGTAAAATGTACAACTGCACTCAATTATTTTAAATTTTTAAAGTTTATCCTACCAAAATGTTATTTAGTTTGTTTTTACTAACCAGCTGTTAATCAAATAAATCAATGAATTATTATAGCTCTATAAGAATACCATTATAATTTTGGGACGAAATCCTGAAGTCGGAGAGGGTAATCCTATTTTTAGTGAGTCTTTAGGAGCCAAGATATACCTATGTACAACATTTCCAGTCAATTAGACATACAGTTTTGGAGAAACAGTGATGAGTGGTAAATGGCTTTTATATAATTGTTACAGTAAAATAATGCAAGCCTACTTTAAGAAGGAGCGAAGTAGGGAAATTATGGCTGTATGCAAATCAATATTGTAATCTTGCTATTTCAATGAGACTTTTCTTGTAGTTTACAAACTTTGATTATCTAAAACATCTGATAGTCTACTTTTAGATGCCGTTAAGTACGGCAATTGACTAAATAATTGAAATGTTGGGGTTCTCGCATGTTTAGCCAGGTCCGATGAACTGGCTATACATGTTAAATTAAAAATTAAAATTACATTTAAAACTTTCCGATTGAAATCAATTTGTTGTATTAGATAAAAATGTTTCAAAGTATAGACATATCTACAATTCTACTTTTAGAGGGCACAAATTACTGTAGTTGAGTCTGAATCAGTGAAATTTTAGATTTATCTCATTATGCATATTCATGTCCTGTGAACTCGCTATGTATTAGGTCAAATTAAATTGGAAATTTTCCGATTAAAATCAGTTGTTTTAGATAAAAAAGTTACAAAGTCTAGAAAAATCTGTAAGTCTACTTTTAGAGGGCACCAAGTACTGTATTTGATTCTGAATCAATAAAATATCGTATTTCTCACCATGTTTAGCCATGTCCTATGATCTGGATATGCATGTTTTAAAACTAAATTGTTAATTTTCCGATTGAAAATAGTTTGTTCTCCTAGATAACAAAGTTCCATAGTCTATAAAAATCTATAAGTCTACTTTTAGAGAGCGCAAAGTACGGTAATTGACTCTGAATCAGTGAAATTTCGTGTTTCTAGCCATGTTCATGACCTGGCTATACATTTGTTCAGATTAAATTGTATATTTTCCCATTGAATACAGTATGTTCTCTTAGATTTAAACGTTTCAAAGTCTATAACAATCTGTAAGTCTACTCTTAGAGACCGTAAATCAACCGAATTGATTTACAGCACAAATTGAAAATCTAGCTCTACCTAAGGATGAAGAAGGTGAGGTAGAGTAAAAAGTCGGGGATCGTTTCAAATCAGATACAGAAAATGAAGTTAGTTTTGCTGTAGAACCATTCATTTAGCCACTACAGTCCAATTAGAGGAATGTTGTTTTTGGCATTTAAAAGTTTTGGCTCTAAAAAGGCTACCATCTTCGATTTACTAAGAATTTTTCAAAATCCCTTCTTATTGCTCATCTACAACATAAGACCTTTGACTCTAAAAAAAATCAGCTTCGTAGGCTTGGTGCTTTTTCAGTTACAGCAATGAGTAAATGAGTCAGTGGTATTTGTCTTTTAGGTATATATTGTAAATAACAAACGTTGTGTACATCACAAACTATTAGAGCAACATTGAATGTCTATCACAAACTAAATATAAAACACTTTTGTAAATATTTTAATATAAATTTTGTTATTAATTATTAAATATGTAAAGGTTTTTGCAACAAATTTAGTATGTAGTATGTAAATTTACGATGTAACAAATTCAATTTGACATATTTAATATATATCAAATTACATAATTCATGTTATTTTCAATACATTTCTTATGTCACTATACAATGTAAATAAAACAATAGTACACAACAACACTAAGTAGATTATCTAGGCAATATACTTTACATGATTTATACAATGCTACTTGTACAGTGGAAGAAATAAGAGTTTAATAACAAGTAGGCATATAAGTAATGTAATATTGTTTCATGTAGGCCTACATTGCATAGCTACAGTGCTATACATTTGAAACGTATTGGTCTTTACATTAAATATGCTAATCCTGTTCAGTACTCACCTTATATTATTTTTACTTTATCATATTAAATTACAAATAAATTCTAGTCCTGTAAATTACTCATCAAATAGTGCTTTATATTACACAGTTACCAGTCCGGTAAACCATGGAGTTACTCACTTTTAGATTACATCAAATTGTACAGCTATGTGCATTTAAAAACTCTTTTCATTCTCCAACGTTTAGAAATGAGAAAGGAAAATGCATTCGTTATTTACAGAATGCTGTAATTCCTAAACAAATTGTTTTAAATTATTTATACGTAACATGTTGTGACAAACGCTTATATCTTTGAATAATAAATTAAAATATTTGAGCTCAGTTTTTCCTGCAACGTGTGATACCACGTTATGTGACATATTTCAGCAGTATCACACGCCTTCACACGTGCTTTGGCAGTTTTAATTAAAACGCTTTCCGGAAAACATTCCTGTAAGTTTACAAATACAGATTTTCTAAATGTGTTTGGATGTTTTTAAAGTTACCATTTTACATTGTTAACACCTTTTTATTCATATAAATAATCAGTATAAATTGGCTGTTTAAACTGCGTAAAGGTTTTATATCTAAATTAACTGATTAGAGGGTTATGTGGCAAATTAAAAATAAGGTAACAAATATTATAATGCCTGTGTTATTTCTGAAAATTATGCAAAGGGTGTCCTGCCTTCACCTGGGAAGCCCGTCACTGATAAACTGTAGTGCTAAGTCAGTCAGTTGGATCCCTATATATATATATATATATTTAAAAACCATAAGTTATATATTGATTTTTTTATTGTAATTATGGTATATAACCGTTGAATATTCTACATATTCCATTTATACGTCTCTAAATAATTGTTTAATTATGTAAAATTTGTACTGCTAAGCCAGTCATTTTATATTATGCCTGGGATGCCAGTCTTGTAAAAATTTAACTGCTAGCCACTCACGTACGAGTATATGCGTACGCTGCCCGTAATGTCAGTCAAATATTTTTGACTCACAAGAAAGGACATCCACTTTGGTTGTTCAGCTATGTTCTCTAGCTTCAAACTATGATTGAAAACCTATTTATTGAATATTCGTAACTTATGCTGGTTGTCAATGCAGTTTATAGAAAATTCTTTATCGTATTTGGGCCTTCCTAAGATCCAAGTGTCATATGAAATAGCATGAAAATTAAAAATAATTTTCTTTATAATAATTCGAATTACATTTTGTATGTCTGGTTTAATAGATTAATCTCCTGTAAATCTCCTGTAAATTTAAAATGGTTACAACATTTAATGATTTGATATTTTATAGATTTTTTAATATTTATTTAATATTTAATATATATTTTACAACTGTACTTCAAAACTGGCCAACTACTTCAGCCCGATCTTCTAGTGGAGATGTTCAACCTTCATTCTCTTCAACTTTTTCGACACGTTGTTGACTTTTCAAACTCATTAGAGGAACTGTCGATTGCCCAGGATTATTGGTAAAAGTCAACCTGAGGACTCCTGTCAGAACAAGATCATAGGATATATTTGCCCATCAACACCACAGAACAAACTACCTCAATAATGCCCCAATGAGTAGATTACAGGAGATGGGCAATCTTGTCGCCTGCAATGTAAACTTTTTTCACGATTCTCTTGGATCATTCAGGAAAAACTATTCACACTTCAACCTCATCTACTTCGACAATAAATCAATCCATTCTTTTACTTCTAAATCCTCTCCGTCTTCTTTACCCTACCACGCAAATAATTGATTATTGAATGTTGTATCTATTAATTTATACTATATTATATGTATTAATCTGTTATATAATGTATCTATTGCACTCGTATGTTTATTTTAAGATATTGTTTTTATGTGTATCCACACAACTGTAAATGACACTGTCGTTGGAAATAAAAATAAAAAAAGATGTAAATTGACTATTGAGTTACAAACGTAGAACGTATAAATGCCTTAACAATCAATTAATTTACCTTTTAGATTATAGATAATATTATGGGCAGCTTTAGAAAATATGCAACACATATTTAAAATTTAACATTACTAAATATATGCAAGCAAAATTAAATAATAGAAACCCCAATTTATAGTAACTAAATTATAAATATCTAACTGTAAATCAGAATGTGGAGTAAAACAATCTGAGTTTCCGTAAAATATTCTTATTCTGCTTTAATGGATCCAAAAAAACTCTTCTCTCTTTTACATATAAGAAGGCAAACACTCCATCGTACACAGATACACCAACACATAACCAAAAACTTAAACACTATTTGCGCCAGCTACTGTTAAACATCCACTCTTATCATCGACAGGCGTAGAACTGGAATTTAGAAGTTATAAAACTTTGTTTGGTGTACATAGATTTTATGTAACAATGTTTTATGACAAAGTAATACAACTTCCTTTGAACTTTACTAACTCTGGATGGGAAACATAAAACACGGTTTTAAAACATATTGCAGCTGTTTTATAATAAAGATTGTAAAACTTTCATTTTGTATAACCGCATACCTTAACAAAAGTTATAAAACATTGTTTTATAAACAATGTATACAACATTTGAATTTGTGAAACTACATTCTTTAATGAGAAGTTGTATAGTATTGTTATAAACAGTGTTTTGTTTTATAATGTAAACACGGCTTAAAGGATTTGACATTTATTAACGTTACCATGTTCATACATAAATGTATAAATACATTCTTTAAAACTGTATCACTTTATGATTATAATCTGTTACAGACATTAGGAAAGACTAAATTAAAATATCATTGTTTCTCTATTGGATGTCATTGACATCTTAACCGTTGGTTATAGTAGTAGTTATGGATGGTGTCACATAAAGCAGCATATACGATAGATAGGCCTCGATAATATGACCATAAACGATGAGCGAGCACGATATATAGAACAATAAAACCACCCATACTGTCAAAAATTAAAAACAATTTGAAAATAAATAAAATATCTGTTATTTGAAACGCTATGAATGACAATGGATAACTATATTTGTGAGCTGTGAATGTAATGCCTCTTTACACCTTGGTATATTTGTGAGCTGTGAAGAGATTGAGGCAATAAAAGAACGGTAGTTTTAAGCTGAGATCCATAAATAAGATGCGCTTTGGTTAGAAGTATAGAACTGTGAAGGTTTGAACATTTTACTCAATCTTTTTCTGGAGTTGTCATAAAAACCTTTTTTGCAATTTTCCCATAAGCCATACATAGGGGCCATTTTTTATCCTCCATCTTGTGTATAGATGAAAAATTAAACTTTTGTGAATTTTCCAGGAGGTTTCATACCAAGAGATTCAATTAAATTATACATATGTATGGGTAGGACGCCGGGTAGTGCATCAACATTTAGTATCATTCAGCCAGTGATTCACTACATCCAGCTTGATTAATTGGTTATAAATCATTCTGTACACCAATATTGGCACTAGTGGTGCAGTGCTGTAACTCTACTTGGGTACAAAGTGTTGTTGAGATTGTAGGTGTTAGACTCTATGCGTGGTCCTCTTAATACTGCCACAGCGTCCACCCAATGGTTGCCATCGACGGAGACACTTCTATCGTTTTGCAATCATAAGCAAAATGACTTCCAGAAGATTACGAAATGGAAACGGACATTTTTGCAAAACTAACGTTCTGAGAGGTATTTAAATTTGACGTTAGAGTTGACAGGTGACTTTTTATTCTGTTATATACATAAAAAATAAACAATACTGGTACTAACCCACCCACCCACCCATACACTACAGTGGTACTAGGAATGAGAAAGGAAAATGCATTCGTTATTTACAGAATGCTGTAATTTCTAAACAAATTGTTTTAAATTATTTATACGTAACATGTTGTGACAAACGCTTATATCTTTGAATAATAAATTAAAATATTTGATCTCAGTTTCTCCTGCAACGTGTGCTATCACGTTATGTGACATATTTCAGTGGTATCACACGCCTTCACACGTGCTTTGGCAGTTTTAATTAAAACGCTTTCCGGAAAACATTCCTCTAAGTTTACAAATACAGATTTTCTAAATGTGTTTGGATGTTTTTAAAGTTACCATTTTACATTGTTAACACCTTTTTATTCATATAAATAATCAGTATAAATTGGCTGTTTAAACTGCGTAAAGGTTTTATATCTAAATTAACTGATTAGAGGGTTATGTGGCAAATTAAAAATAAGGTAACAAATATTATAATGCCTGTGTTATTTCTGAAAATTATGCATAGGGTGTCCTGCCTTCACCTGGGAAGCCCGTCACTGAAAAACTGTAGTGCTAAGTCAGTCAGTTGAATCCCTATATATATATATATATTTAAAAACTATAAGTTATATATTGATTTTTTTATTGTAATTATGGTATATAACCGTTGAAGATTCTACATATTCCATTTATACGTCTCTAAATAATTGTTTAATTATGTAAAATTTGTACTGCTAAGCCAGTCATTTTATATTATGCCTGGGATGCCAGTCTTGTAAAAATTGAACTGCTAGCCACTCACGTACGAGTATATGCGTACGCTGCCCGTAATGTCAGTCAAATATTTTTGACTCACAAGAAAGGACATCCACTTTGGTTGATCAGCTATGTTCTCTAGCCTCAAACTATGATTGAAAACCTATTTATTGAATATTCCTAACTTATGCTGGTTGTCAATGCAGTTTATAGAAAATTCTGTATCGTATTTGGGCCTTCCTAAGATCCAAGTGTCATATGAAATAGCATGAAAATTAAAAATAATTTTCTTTATAATAATTCGAATTACATTTTGTATGTCTGGTTTAATAGATTAATCTCCTGTAAATCTCCTGTAAATTTAAAATGGTTACAACATTTAATGATTTGATATTTTATAGATTTTTTAATATTTATTTAATATTTAATAGATATTTTACAACTGTACTTCAAAACTGGCCAACTACTTCAGCCCGATCTTCTAGTGCAGATGTTCAACCTTCACCCTCTTCAACTTCGTCGACACGTTGTTGACTTTTCAAACTCGTTAGAGGAACTGTCGATTGCCCAGAATTATTGGTAAAAGTCAACCTGAGGACTCCTGTCAGTACAAGATCACAGGATATATTTGCCCATCAACACCACAGAACAAACTACCTCAATAATGCCCCAATGAGTAGATTACAGGAGATGGGCAATCTTGTCGCCTGCAATGTGGACTTTTTCCACGATTCTCTTGGATCATTCAGGAAAAAACTATTCACACTTCAACCTCGTCTACTTCGAAAATAAATCAATCCATTCTTTTCCTTCTAAATCTTCTCCGTCTTCTTTACCCTACCACACAAATAATTGATTATTGATTGTTGTATCTATTAATTTATACTATATTATATGTATTAATCTGTTATATAATGTATCTATTGCACTCGTATGTTTATTTTAAGATATTGTTTTTATGTGTATCCACACAATTGTAAATGACACTGTCATTGGAAATAAAAATAAAAAAAGATGTACTGGTAAATTGATTATAAAGTTACAAACGTAGAACGTATAAATGCCTAATGCTTAACAATCAATTAATTTACCTTTTAGATTATAGATAATTTTATGGACAGCTTTAGAATATATGCAACACATATTTACAATTTAACAATACTAAATGTATGCAAGCAACATTAAATAATAGAAAACCCATTTTATAGTAACTAAATTATAAATATCTAACTGTAAATCAGAAATGTGAAGTAAAACAATCTGAGTTTCCGTAAAATATTCTTATTTTGCTTTAATGGATCCAAAAAAACTCTTCTTTCTTTTACATATGTCAATAAGAAGGCAAACACTCCATCGTACACAGATACACCAACACATAACAAAAAAACTGAAACACTATTTGCGCCAGCTACTGTTAAACATCCACTCTTATCAACGACAGGTGTAGAAATGGAATTTAGAAGTTATAAAACTTTATTTGGTGTACTTAGATTTTATGTAACAATGTTTTGACAAAGTAATACAACTTCCTTTGAACTTTACTAAATCTGGATGGGAAACATAAAACACGGTTTTAAAACATATTGCAGCTGTTTTATAATAACGATTGTTAAACTTTCATTTTGTATAACCGCATACCTTAACAAAAGTTATAAAACATTGTTTTATAAACAATGTATACAACATTTGAATTTGTGAAACTACATTCTTTAATGAGAAGTTGTATAGTATTGTTATAAACAGTGTTTTGTTTTATAATGTAAACACGGCTTAAAGGATTTGACATTTATTAACGTTACCATGTTCATACAGAAATGTATAAATACATGCTTTAAAACTGTATCACTTTATGATTATAATCTATTACAGACATTAGGCAAGACTAAATTAAAATTTCATTGTTTTGGATATGTTCATTGTCTATTGGATGTCATTGTCATCTTAACCGTTGGTTATAGTAGTAGTTATGGATGGTGTCACATAAAGCAGCATATACGATAGATAGGCCTCGATAATATGACCATAAACTATGAGAAAGTGCGATATATAGAACAATAAAACCACCCATACTGTAAAAAATTAAAAACAATTTGAAAATAAATAAAATATCTGTTATTTTAAACGCTATGAATGACAATGGATAACTATATTTGTGAGCTGTGAATGTAATGCCTCTTTACACCTTGGTATATTTGTGAGCTGTGAAGAGATTGAGGCAATAAAAGAACGGTAGTTTTAAGCTGAGATCCATAAATAAGATGCGCTTTGGTTAGAAGTATAGAACTGTGAAAGTTTGAACATTTTACTCAATCTTTTTCTGGAGTTAAGTCATAAAAACTTTTTTGCAATTTTCCCATAAGCCATACATAGGGGCCATTTTTCAGCCTCCATCTTGTGTATAGATGAAAAATTAAACTTTTGTGAATTTTCCAGGAGGTTTCATACCAAGAGATTCAATTAAATTATACATATGTATGGGGTAGGACGCCGGGAAGTGCATCAACATTTAGTATCATTCAGCCAGTGATTCACTACATCCAGCTTGATTAATTGGTTATAAATCATTCTGTACACCAATATTGGCACTATTGGTGCAGTGCTGTAACTCTACTTGGGTACAAAGTGTTGTTGAGATTGTAGGTGTTAGACTCTATGCGTGGTCCTCTTAATACTGCCACAGCGTCCACCCAATGGTTGCCATCGACGGAGACACTTCTATCGTTTTGCAATCATAAGCAAAAGGACTTCCATAAGATTACGAAATGGAAACGCACATTTTTGCAAAACTAACGTTCTGAGAGGTATTTAAATTTGACGTTAGAGTTGACAGGTGACTTTTTATTCTGTTATATACATAAAAAATAAACAATACGTGAATTCCAGAGGGTAAGTGGAAGTAATAATGAGTAATTAGTCTACACAGCTTATTGTGTGGGCGCGGTACAGCACTGAGAGCACTAGTTGTTTTCCCTCTACCTTCTCAAATTACATATTAAATCAAACTAACAATGATCAATAAATATTTGAGATTTTTTTTTGATTAGTGGTTTTTTTTATTATTTTTTTTTTTTTTTTTTTTTGTTAAATAAAATGTATTGAACAATGTAAGGGTACAAATTTACCATAACATATGTGCAAACAAAATAATATGAACTCTTTCATCGAACAAAACACTGGCTTCACTGACTCATAAGAGTGGACAGTATTATTGTTTCCATAGTCGGTAACATTACTTTGTTCCGATATGGAATTATAAAGTAATAAATTAAATTTATAACCACAGAAGAATGATTATGAAATGTAATAAAGCACATCCCTTCCATTCCATTTGCCTAAATAATAAACAGAAGGTAGATCAAAACCCTCAACTCAGGTAAAAGCATTTGTAATTCATTTACCTTTATTTGTTTGCCTCTACAATATTTCGTTTCAGTTCCATATAAACCATCAAAAGTGAGCTTCAAACTTTTAGAATTACTCCTGAAAGTGCGACTTTGGTTTTAATGCAGCATTGTATTAATTAAAGGCTTTTTTAATTCGACTACTACTTTATCGAGTAAATAGTAAACAAAATATTTTTAATTTAATCTGTACTTATGAACTTTTTCTAAGCTAAATTCTTGTATCTAGGCCAGCATTTAGCACTGTCTATGCCATCAAAACCTTCTTTCAAACCTGCGATGTATATATGCAATTGTGAGTTGAGTTTCAAAATCTTATAGGGTGATTTCTGAAGCAGCATTAAAGACTCAGGTAACAAAGTGAATATTCCTCTTGTTAATGAACTGACATCAAAGTAATTATTAAAATTTTAACCAAGGTGAAGAACAGGCTTTCTTAGTTTAGGCATATTTCTTAAATTCAAAAGTACAAATCCTTAGTATACATTTTATTTAAATTATATCATTAGAATTGATTACTATATTTTATTTATTTTTTAAGGCATTTGAAGAATGAAACTATGCTTGAAAGTATAAGGACCTATTTGTATAGTTCAATGAATGTAATTTCCCAAAAGACAATGTGGTATATCAGGACTTCAAGGTTCAAAGGTTCGAATATCCAACTGACATAATAGAGAATAGAGTTCATGTGAAGTCCTTCAGTAACACCAACAACTAGAAAATAAAGTTAAAATAATTATACACTATAGTTTTTTGTTTTTTTTTTGTGTTACTAATTGGAGCAATTTCACACAGTCATATTTATATTTTTCCAAAACCTTACATATCAATTCTTTAATTTAAAAAAAATAGTGACGAATTAAAACTAGTTCCTGGACGTAATTTACCAGTGGCCTTGAACTCAGGGTTCCAACTTCAATCTCAAGATAATGGCGTCAAGTACTATCAAGCGTGGCTGTTCCTTGGATGGGTGCTGCCGTTCTTTGTTAGTGGTTTATAAGTCACCTTTAAGCCGTTGATCACCATGTTAAGTGTTATAGAGGGCTTAATAGTACTAACTTAACATGTTAAATAAGATATACTTCAAATTCGAATTATTTTTAATAGTTCTCACTTCACTAAGTAATTATAAGATATCTCTTTCAATGCCTACCACTCAGTAAATGCAACTGATGTTATATACGTTTTACGGTAATGTTTGTTTAATTGTATTTATTGTGTTCTACAATAACTAATGTATTTACAAAGAAATTTTACAGAATTATAAACACGGACAAAAGGGAACAGTGTGGATATGACAAGACGATCGTGTAAAAGATAATGGCAAGACTAGAACTGTTTGCACACGTAAAACGAATGGGTTTCAGAATTTACAACGAAGTTCGAGGACGCCACTTTGAACAACTGCTATGCAGATGCTGAAAACTGGTAATTAAAGTATCAACTTCTTGTTAAAATTGTTAAAATGCTCATGTTATTGAATGAGTGGAACAATTTACTTTGTTGTGACACTACCACTGTTGGTCGACAATAATGAGGTTACAGTAATTCAACTCCCTGCATACGTGACTGGTATTTGAAAAATAAAGAGAGAAAAGGGTTTTGCTGATTATAAAGCAATCTTTATTGAGGGGCATAGTATTAGTGTATGCTTTGATACATAAAATGTTAAAATAAACCCAGTTAGTTGTAAAAGTAGTAACATTCAAAGTAAACTGCCACGTTGAATTTCTTACAGAGTTAAGCAATGTCAGCAATTTGTTATTCGTAGTGCTACAATAGAAAACAGCTGTCAAAGTTTTGTCAAAGTTTCTGTTACTGTTTCTCAAGTAAAAGAAATCCAACCCTTTAATCTCTAGTAACCTTAAAAATGAATATAATTTATGTTTATAAGGTATATCCAGTTCTTGGAAATAGTTTCAATAGTAGTAATTTTTTTTTTAATAGTGCTGAATATCTGAATTGTCGCTATTATCCTCATAAATGAAATGGTAAACAAGTTGTACGCAAAAATATATTTCATTACTTGTTTTAATTTAGGTATTTAATTAAGGAAATCAATAAGGCGATCCCCAATTGAAGGGAATTTTCAATATTTCTTTCTTATACAAGATATTTAATTCGTACGATACAATTATGCATGTAATTCAGCTGTCATACGATTTGTATATTACTGGAGGATTTTCTTTCTAACTTATAAATACTTTGATGCTTATATCATTAAGTTGAATTTGTTTTAACCTTTTTTTGGCGCAGCTAATTAATGTGAATTTTGATCAATACGAGTCTTCATTTAAGTAGATTTGAAAAAAATAATAAAATCAATTCTATTTAAATACTATTTTGAAAGCATATGTATTTTGTGTACAATCTTTAAATATGTTTTTAAATGATCACAAAGACAAATTATTATAAAACTCGTTTGATAGTTTCGAAATTAGTCGGTAGCGTAGTTGGTTCAATCCCAGCTTCATGTGCTAAAGGTTCTCAGTTCGATCCCAATCAGAGTCAATACATTTTGAGAAGGATCAGCTGATAACCACCGGCTGTTCATTTGTCATTGGGCTATTAATTAATGACACTTTCTAAGGAATAGTCGGCCTTAGATTGTAACAATGACTACATTCGCTCATATACACTCATCACATTCATTCGAAATCCATATTCGCCCATATCTTGACGATCGGCGTCTTATGAATAAATAAATAAATATAAATGATTTTGATGGATTTGGATATAACACATCTATACCTGCGACACTGTCTTAGTTTCACTCTATCATTTCACCATTAATATACTTCTTTGTAATACTGTCAGATATATATTACAAAGAGGGAAAGGTTCTACCACATAAGTTTAACCCTGTCTGTGGATTTAATACATGTATAAATACGAATAAAATATAAATTTACATTAATTCTAGTTCATAATCGAAATCCTGTACATTTCTTAAAATCATGGACTAAAATTAATTCAAATGCAAGGAAATACATGGTTTCAAATTTAAGTAAACCACTTTTACAATCCGCAAATGATAGGAATTATTAAAAAAAACTTCATACCTTTGTGATTCAATTTGTCTAGGAATTCCCAAAACCGATGACTAAGTATTACAGTTGGCTTGTTAAGATCAAACGTTTTACACTAATAACAAATACAATGTTTCAAAATTAAGTGTCATACCCTTCTTAATAATATAAAATTTTTTATACGGTTAAATACTTGAAGAAATTTAAAAACATTTTAAGTTCATTAGTGTCATCTTCGTTATTTTTGGATAGGAATACAAACTGTACCTATCGAGATGAAAATGTACAAGCTTTTAAGCTCATAATTATAAATGTAGCTATGCAATTGCTCGAAAGTTACACATTGAAGTAGATTGATCAAATTGAAAAGAAGAAAATGATATACATTTTTTAAGAATCTTCCTAAGTTTTATATAAATGTTTGTGTTTTACTTACCTCAAAGGTGTAGTATTTTTTGTGGATTAATTACTTAGTAGAAAAGAAAAGACTTAATGAACTTAACTTGTATCATTTGAATTGAAGAGCAAGAAAAATATACGTATTATAAAAATATAAAGCTTCAAATGTAAACAATTCATTAGAATTTAAGTAGTTAGGATACAAAACAGCAATGTTTAAAACAACGTTTAGAATACACTGAATTTTCAAAGTAAAATTTACATTCATAAACAATCCACAAAAAAAGTAAAAAATACATGGACGATCCATGTAAGTTGAAATACATACTATATCACATGTTCTTTCGGGGAAGCAGTTTACGGGGTGGAACAGTGGCTTCATTATACAAGGACCATATCGTTCCACAAACTGCTTCTCCATTATGTATGTGTTGTCACTGTGACCAGAGTAAAATAACAGTTAGTTAATATTCAGTGGTGAAGTAACACAGTTACCTTTACAACAGGTTTGTAAAAGTGCTTTTTAGTTAACACACGTAATTGTAACCTATTTACACCAAAATCTAAATGAAATGATAAGTGTATTTTTTTAAACCACAGAGTCCTTTCTGACACCTAATCATAAATTCTCTCTTCATGAGCTGTCGGAGTGCTTACATGATAGCTTCCAATTTATGGGGCTATACTCATCAAATTTACATTTTGTCAATTTATTTCAATCTAAATATTAAAGTAATTAATTACATCAACTATATATTCTTTATTAGGTCAGATTATACAATAATAAACTGTTTTATTGTGAGATCATTTTAGTTTAAAGACAATATTTCGCTTCTTGTCTCTGCTATATTCATAAAAGAGTCTTGGTAATGTTTCTTAATGAAAAATAATCAATAAAGTAAAAATAACACTTATCATGGTAACTAGCTCCTTTACTATATTTATAAGAATAAACTGAATTGATCAACACTACTAAATTAAGTGCAAAATCTTTAAACGCTTTTCTTAAATTCAACTGAAATTAGCTTTGTTTATTGTAAAAGTATTTTAAGCCTAAAGAATTAACGACTTTTATTATGCTATTACAAATAAAAAGGGCTAAATCAGGAATTTAGACCACACAGTCCATACTGTGTGAGAGAATATCTCACGTCAGCACGGACGGTATTAAGATAACTAGAGCAGAATAACGCCACATAAACCTCTTAACTTGGATTTTTATATGACTGACAACCTGGCGTTAACTTATATCACACCTTAGATTTTCTGGTTTGTGTTGACATTTTAGTGGCTCTGGAAGAAATCAGTTCGAAAGGAAAAAATCAACCATTGAATAAATTAGTGTATTTTGTGAATAATATATATCAGGGAAAGGGGAGGGGGTTAGGTTATTACACGGGGTTATTTTTATCAAGTAAGTAGAATATAGCATTCAAAAAACAGCTGTTGGTACGTAAACAATGATGTTTCCAATATTAGTGCTCTTCCAAACTGTATATATTTCAATGTTTTATTGTTTTTAAGTGTGTTAATATTGAAATATAATCTTTCTAGGAGTCCTAAGGAAGATATTTATAAGTTACAATCAACTGTACAATTTAGTAGTGAAATAAGCAATAAACTGTGTTGTCATCCTAACCTCAAAATGGCTGCTTGTGGTGTGTGCAGTAAGTCTTTTACATCTAGGCAGATTGTTATCAAGTGCTATGACTGTGATAAACAATTCCATGGAAATTGTATTGGTATGAGTAAAGCTGAATATGAAGTTATAAACAGTGAAGGAACCGTTTGGAGGTGTGAGCCATGTAGTGTGGTTAGGCGCAGTAGTATGCAACTCCAGTCCCAAGCTACCGAAGGCAATCTAACGTTGGAGGATGTAATCAAGGCCATAAACAATTTACGAGATGAGCAAAAAAATATCATTACTGAATTTAATAAATCTAATGAAGATCTACATAACAAACTTGATGACAATACTAAGGCACTACAAAAAAATACAGAAAAAAATGCTGATCTAATGAAAATAATTGAAGAACAAATGGCTGAAATTAAATTGTTAAAAGATAAGGTTAACTTTCTTGAGAATAAGCTAGATGAGAGTGAGCAGTACTCAAGAAAAAATAGTGTGGAGATCCATGGTATGCCTGTACAAGATGGAGATGTAATAGGAGCTGTAAAGAGTATAGGAAATGCTCTGGGTATGGATGTCCAGGATAACATGATAGATGCGTGTCACTTACTGGGTAAGAAACCAGATTCTAATGGTCATCCTAACATTATAGTCAAATTTGTGAGGAGGATTGATGCAGAAACAATGTTGGCTAAGAGAAGGATCAAGAGGCAGCTATCAACTCGTCATGTGGGGCTTCCAAGTGACAGTCCCATATACATAAACGAATCTTTGACACCTACGAGGCGAAGGCTGCTGGCTATGGCACGGGATATTAGAACCAAGAAGAATTACAAGTGGATCTGGGTGAGAGGGGGAAAGATATTTCTCAGGAAAGAAGATGCAGGACCAGTATCAATTGTAACTTGCCAGTCTGACCTAGAGAAACTATAATGTAGGTAGCACAAAAATAACTTAAATAGCAATATTATGATTCAATTACATACATTTTATGAATAGTTGTGAATACGAAACAATAGACTTTTTAAATAAAGATACTGGTTTTGTAATAGTTCAGCAAAATATTAGAAGCATGCGAGCAAATTTTGATTTATTTTTAGCCGAAATTTCTATTTTAAACCATTTACCAAAAATAATCATATTTTCTGAAATATGGATAAAAAGTTCAGAGGTATCTCTCTATCAAATACCAGATTACAATTCCTTTTTTGAAACTAACGAAAATTACAGAGCAGGAGGTGTAGGAGTTTTTTTGCACAAAACTATGAATCAAGTTACTCAAATCGATACACATTTAAGATTTAAAACAGCGGATGTAATTGTTATATCATTTAAATATTTAGAGTATGAATTTGTTTTAATTGCCATATACAGACTTTAATCACAATCAGAAAATTTATTTGTGGACGAACTTGGTTTATACTTATCTGGCATAAAATTTAAATCGAACGTGAGTGTAATAATTTTAGGTGACATGAACTTAAACTTACAACAGGATAACTTTTTAATTGATGAATATAAACTTACCATATCTTCTAATGGATTTCTATCACTAATAAATGTACCCACGAGAATAACTGACACTTCACAGTCTTGTATAGATCATGCCTTTGTACGAACTAAAAATGTAAATAAGGTTAGGTTTGAAGCCGCCGTGATTGACGGCAAGATAACGGATCATTGTTTGACAGCTGTTATTGTACAAGTGAATAACGGTGCAACAGCTGACTCGGTCAAGGTCATGGCTGCGAACACTCGGTTAAACTACCGATTAGATTTCAGACTTCTAGATAAGCAGCTTAATAATACAGACTGGAGTACTGTTTTTCTTCAAGACGATGCTTCAAAGGCTTTTGATATTTTTATTGGCATTCTACAGGAAAAATTAAATAACTGCAGAAAAATAGTCAACATAAAGAAATTAGCATTTTCTAAATTAAAACCGTGGATAAATATTTCGACATGTAAAAAGATTAAAACAAGAAATTCCCTTTTTAAAAAGGTAAAAGAACAACTTATAATTTAGAATTAAGGAAACATTTTAATGAGTTTAGGAATAATTTACAAAAAGAGATTAGATGTTTGAAACAAAAATATTACAGTGTACTTTTTGAAGAGTGTAAGGGAAATTCTAAAAAAACGTGGAATATCATTAAAGAGGTTACAGGTCAAAATTCAAAAATAGTTACAAAAATTGAACTAGGATGCAAAGATAGGGTAATTAGTGACCCGTATGAAGTTGCTAATGAACTAAATAATTTCTTTTCATGTGCAGCGGAAAAGCTAATTGAACATGTAGTTAAACCACCAAATGTTAACACTCAATATTACAGAAACCTTTTTTATGAACCTGTTAGTATTAAATCAATGTTTTTGAGACCAGCTACTCTTGATGATTTATCTAAAGCTGTAGAATCATTAAAAAATAAAACATCATCTGGTATTGATGGTATAAGTTCCAAGATAATAAAACAAATATATAATAAAATTAGTAATGTTTTACTTCATATTATTAATAAAAGTTTCGAATCAGGTATATTCCCAGAACAAATGAAGTTTGCTGTTGTTGTTCCGATTCATAAAAAGGGGTCAACAATGGAATGCAATAATTATAGACCAATTAGTCTGTTATCATCTTTCTCAAAGATTTTTGAAAAGGTAATGAAACAAAAATTATTAAATTTTTTTGAAAATAAAGGTTTTTTTAGCAAAAATCAATATGGTTTCAGAATAGGACTAAACACAGAACAGGCTCTTGTTGAATTTAATAGTAAAGTAACTAATGGAATTAATGATGGATATAAAGTAAGTGGACTTTTTTTGAACATAACAAAGGCGTTTGATACGGTTGACCATGACATTTTATTAGAAAAATTACATAATGCTGGAGTAAGGGGAGTAGTCTTGAGATGGTTTGATAGTTACTTGAGGGGCAGAAGGCAGTGTGTAAAAATTAATGGGGTATTGAGTGATTCAGTTGAAATGAAGTATGGTGTACCACAGGGATCTGTGCTCGGTCCAGTCTTATTCCTAGTCTATATCAATGATTTATGTAACGCGAGGCTGTATGGGAAGGTAACATCTTTCGCGGATGATACTGCATTATGCTATCATGGAAATTCATTAAAGGAAATAGAACATAACATGAATCTTGATCTTCAGGCAATTCAATGGTGGTTCACCAAAAACAATATGATATTAAGTACAAATAAAACAAAGTTCATTAATTTTAGTCTTAGAGGGGAAGCACTATTTGAAAACAAAATTATTTATAAGTGCATTGAATGCGTTTGTAAAAATGATTATTGCCAAACAAAATGTAATGAAATTCTTCAAGAAAATTTTATAAAATATTTAGGGGTTACTTTGGATAGTAATATTAACTGGAAGCAACATTTAAATGAGCTGAGGAAAAAATTAAATAACATAATTAGAATATTTTATTTCCTTAAAAATATGTGTAATAGTAGTGTTCTGAGAACCTTGTATCATTCTTTAGTTCACAGTAGGTTGGAGTATGGAAATGTATGCTGGGGTGGAACGTACTACTCAAACTTAAAATCACTCATTACAATACAAAAACAGTATATGAGACTGATAGCAAAAAAACCAAGACGTGAACCATCCTTTCCACTGTTCTCCTCTTTCAGAATCCTTCCACTTAGACATTTATATGTGTATAAGGTGTTAAAAATATTTTTTATCAGAAGCAAAGGCAGCAGTGGAAGTAATATTTACAGATCAAAATTAAAAAAAAATGAAGCTATTTATGTTCCAAGACCGGTAAGGACATTTTATAAAAAATCTTTTAACTATTTAGCACCATATTTATTCAATATGATACCTGCAGAATTAAGAAAGATAGAGAATGTTCATATGTTTGGAAATAAAATTAGGAAATGGTTACACACAAATTTTACAGTAGAAAATTATCTAAATACGTAAATAATTCACATTTAAATGTTTCATACATTCACATTTGTATACCATTTTGAAAATATATTGAAACATTAGATAACTCTTAGTAATTTTTTTAAGTAAAATGCCATAGTACAGTTTTTCATTCAATATAAAGGCTCTAAAAATAAATATTGATATGTATTTTATACAAACAAAATATGTTTTCTGATGTACAGTTTGGAGCATTATAAATTAAATCTTATTGTAAAATTATTATTTATGTGTCATTGTTAGGTCAACAGCATTACAAAATTTCAATATTAAGAGTTCCTCCACACAGGCTTAGCCTTGGAGGTTAACATCATCTTTATTTTCTCAGCAGAAGTTTTTTCTTTTTTCTTTTTCTTTTTAGTTTCCTTTTCAATATTCTAGGTCAGACTTGGTATTGTATATTTATGTGTTTGTATGAGAAGGATTTAATTGTTTGTTCTGTACTTGACTGTATGTGATTTGTTGTTAATTATTGTAATTGTTACTTATATTATGTTTTTGTGGTGGAAGCTATATGTACATATGTAATTTTTGAGATGAATAAAGATATTGTTGTTAAAAAAAAAAAAAAAATTATAGTTGTTCTTTTATTATTTATATTGGGTTACGGTCAAACCCTTTAGAATTTAATTACCTAGTTGGTGTCATACATTTATTTCGTAATAAAAAATTAAATTATCTTAATTTTTATTAAGGACAAATAAAGGGCCTTGTCTAATACTAAAACATGTCATCAGTGAAAATTAGACAACGGCTTTTGGTTATCCTTATTTATGAAAAAATAATGTTATTATTAATAATGCTATATGGTTTGATAGTTAATCCATAAAGCCTAGAGAACACGAATAAAATAACATTCATAAATTCAAAATATATTTTATTTCATATTGAACTGTATAATAGCAAGAAAAAGTTTGCTTGGAATTCCTAGTCATCTTAGAAGTAATGATGACTAGCTGAACAATACAAAACAAAATGCTCTCTTAGCTTGTTCAGAAGAAGCTTTCTCAGCACGACACACGTTAATACAGAAATTTAATATTGAACTAATAATACCAATGCGAACAAACTCAATCAAAAACATTAAGAGAAAATAAGACACAATTTAACAACAACAAAATTATTTCTCTAAATCAATGATAGCTAACTTTTTGAGTTAAAACATCGTGATTTAATGAAAAAACAATCGATTCAGATACATTTTATTGTTAGTTACCAGCAAAAGTAAACAAATGAGTAATAAAACAAGATTTTTAGAGTTTTTCTGGCCTTGGAAATAATAGCAATAATAATACAGTATGAATAATAAGTAGAGCTTTTTTATTTTTTTAACTCATCTTTTTTTAATATTTACTGATTGGCTAAAAATAAGTGAAGTAAAATAGGTAGGTATATACAAATATGTATTTATTTATAAAAAAATACTTTTTAAATAAAAACAACTATACATTCTATGCCAACTATTAAATTATTTTAAAAAGGTTACAAATAATATTTTTATTAATGTCGGTATTTTAAAGTAGTTTAACGTTTTGAGAGTTTTTAATACAGATGGGAAGAGTATTAAATATGTTTTGTTCCAAAAATACAAAAGGTTTTCTGAACACAGTTTATTGACTTTTTGGTATTGTGAACACATTTTGTGAAGTAAATTGTGTACGTTATTAAAACTGTTTAGACATTTGTAATAACGTATAAACAGTAGAATTTACATCAGAAAGCAGAGCATTGCTACTTATGATGTATATTCTACAAGGTACTAAGTTTTATTCGTATGTTACTTACTACTTAAATAATAAGGCCTATAGACACTCATTGATAAAGAATTGCCAAATCTTGAGGAAGAAAACACAATGCCAACTCTGGAAACAACGGTATTTAAGCATTATAACGACCCTTCACCAAAGAACACACATACAACTAGTAGACACCATTTAAAGTTGTCTTATAGAAAATATATAATTTGTCTTCCTTCAAGAAATTAGCCCTCACTTAATATCTCTTTTGTTGATTATAATGTGGTATGTATTGATTAAAACTAATTTACATATAAACATGTTTGTTTGTATCATAAATTATGTTTAAAGTTTAAAGTGATATCACCAGAATTCCATAGTGTAACTGCTATAGCAATATAAAGTGAACGTTTTAAAACATTTTATTTTACTAAAATGCTTTATAATTAGTACTAAACACGCATTACAATTAATACATTTTTTATTCAGCACATACTATTAAAAATAATTTTACAAAATATACTCAATGAGAAGTACAGCATTTTTGTTGACAATAAAGTGGAAATTATCATTTGAATTGACTTATAACAGTTGGCTTGATGTAACAAAAACTATCTTTAGTTTCTCCAAATGCCTTGGGCTGCAGTACGTTGATAACGGTGCTTCTATGTAACAGTTTGTCGGAGATCGGAGGTCTGAAACGTGACCTGGCTGTATTCTGTGATCTCTCGAGGTTTTGTGGTAAAAAGGCATCAGGCCACCGCAGGAAATGTGCTACATTAAGCTTATCTATGATGGTTGGTTTTGTGAAAGACTGACAATTTAACTGATTTACTTTAAATTTGATGTAATAATGTATATTGCAGAATAAATAAATAATATATTTATATAAATAAATATGTGGTATATTACTGCATACCACATGCTGTGATTTAACGTAATAAATTTATTAAATATTTTAATATTTTTAGTTTTTATTTAAATTAAAGTAACTCATAATGTATAAAAAATAACAAAATATTAAATATAATTGTAAACTGCGTTAAAGCACACAAAAAATCATAAATATTGAGTATAACTATACAATTGAAAAAATATATATATTTGTTTTAATTTTTAAAAAGTAAACTGTTCTCTTTATGAGGGATAGTATACTGTAAATTATATGTTCCCATATAAACCACGTAAATATGTGCGTTGGCATATATTTACGTATTAAATTAATGGGTACTTTATATTATTACTTTTGGATTATTCATCGGCTTAAAAAACCCCCACCACAAAATCCAAATAAAATCAATAGTCTATGCTAAACATTTACTACATTTAGTAATTTAGTGTTTTAAAATAAGTACCACCCTTAAAAAGTTAATAAATATTTGAGGATACGTTACACGTTAATAATTCTACAATAAACTATGATTACAAATTCAGCTACACTCTTAGGAATAAAAGAAGGCGAAAAGTTTATTACATAATTTTTTATTATCTCTCCTAAATAAAATGAATAGTTCATCAGTCAATATTATGGCGCTATTTAATTAATTAAGAGTGAGCAAGAGTCTTTTTATTCATATTGTGAAGGTAAAAAACAAAACATTCGTATTTTTTACTCTCAATATTAATTACATTTATTCAAAGTAAAAATATCTCGAGGGTTAAAAATTCTCATTATAATAAAATGTGGTTTGAATATGGTGCTAAGCCAATTTTTAATTAAAATACTAATATTTTATATTAAAAGTAGGTAAGTACATAATCACTACGCGTTCATAAAATTGTTTATATATAATATAGTTGATAATATGATTAAAAGCTTTTTCCACACCTAAAATCACAAAAACAATCGTGGATGTATTAAATGTTGATAGAAAACATACACGTGCTGACTGGTAACACTATACTATTAACACGTGTAAGAACGCATATAACTTTAAAGCTATAAGGTTTTTATTAATTTAAACGATTCAGTATTCTAGTTGAAATTCAATTTAACTACAAACTCGATATTAAGGTTAAAACAGACCTCAGGTGGTTGTCGTTGTCACGGAACATCTGTGGCCAAACTGCTAGTATTTAGATTGGCTCTGGGACTAGCTTGGACCTGCCATTATATTTATTGACTACCAAGTAAGATTAACTCTATTGGAAAGTTTATTAAAACGGGCAAAGTAGGTCTCTGGTGGCAGTCGTTATCACGGACCGTTTGTGGCCGAACTGCCCCTGTTTAGATTGGCTCTGTAAATATATTTATAGACTTCCAAGCAAGATTAACTCTATTGGAAAATTTATTACAACGGGCCAAACTGCTCCCGTTTGTATTGGTTCTAGGACTAGCTTGGCATTGCCAATATATTTATACACTGCCAAGCAAGTTTAACTATTGTATAAAGTTTATTACAACGGGTAATGTGGGCCTCAGGTGGCAGTCGTTGTCGCGGACCGTTTGTGGCCGAACTGCCCCTGTTTAGATTGGCTCTGTAAATATATTTATAGACTTCCAAGCAAGATTAACTCTATTGGAAAATTTATTACAACGGGCCAAACTGCTCCCGTTTGTATTGGCTCTAGGACTATCTTGCCCTTGCCAATATATTTATACACTGCCAGACAACTTTAACTATTGTATAAAGTTTATTACTATGGGTAAAGTGGGCCTCTGGTGGCAGTCGTTGTCGCGGACCGTTCGCAGGCCGAACTGTACCTGTTTAGGTTGTCTCTGAAACCAGCTTTGACTTTTCAAAATCTTTAGTGACTTACAAAACTATAAAGATTATAAGATTATTCTAACGGAGCAGTTAATGATTAAGTACATTTTTGTTATAGAATTTTCAAATAATAATATTAAAACAAATGCTTGATAAAGTTATAAAATTGAAGACTTTAGGCTATATTAATGTACTACAATGATGCCAATATTTATCGGGAGAATTCTTCCACCTTACATTTTGATTAATTACAACAGATACTTTAAACTGTTTGTATGTACACATTATGTCGCATTGTATATTCTGATTGCAAAATAAATTCTACGTTTATATTAATATAGCCCGGAGGTAAGTAAGGAGAAACCACATACCAACTCCACGCCTCGGTTCCTATTTCTCTGCAAAATAGTTTCTCCTGAAATCGCCACAAGTAGGCACTGCAAAAAAAAATAATTTCAAGATCTAGAAGTCTAAATTTATCCTTCATAAATATTACATCAAAATGTTCTAAGCTCTTTGTCCGTACAGTTTTTTAGGTGTTTTTCTTGATGCAACTTGTATAAACATTTTCCAAGTCTAATTTCGGTCATAAAGTATGATAATTAGTTGTCATTAATTTCATTTCTAGCAAAATTATAAGACTAAATGAAGATGTAATACATTGCTTAAGTCATTGTTAACAATATAATTGCATTATAATTTTGTACTATTTTGTATTCGAATTAAGTACCAATGAAAATATGATGTTTTGGGGAGGGTGGAGCATATGGCTGGGACAAGACGAAACACCACCCCTTCTCCCCATTGCCTAATACAAAAATGGTGGTGAAATGAAAATGTCCCTGTGATAAAAAAACCCATTTGAAAATTAGCTTTTTATGTATATGCAATATGTTCATGCTGTGCTTCAAAAGCCACATTTCACATTCCATTTTTAAAATTACCTCGTCACCCTAATATTCATATTTTAATATTTTTGACACATTTTCATTGCAAAAACACACATTCATCATTAAAAATCCGTACAATTTACAGAAGGTAAATAATTCTAAAGTAAGCTTATTATAAAACGGGGCACGATCGAACTTGTGTTAACCGAAAGGTGCGAGAGGACTTTCAGTGTCAGCTGGGGCCCATGAAGTACACTGAAGTGGAAAAACACTCAAGTAAACTACCGGCTTGGATTGTATGTGACTTGTTTAACCCCACACCTATATTTTAAACTACTATATTCTGTTCTTACATTTCCCTCTAATTTATTAAATGAGTGAGGATTAATACATTTGCAATACAAACTGTTTTGTGTATTGGATTTTAAAAGACATCAAATTAACTGTCGTATACATTATTAAACGGATCATTTGCTGGAGTTACATTTAGAAAATCCTTCTCTAAATTTGAAAGTAACACGCTTAACTTAAGAAAGTGAAAAAATCGTTATGAGTCTCCTAATGTATTTGATGAAATGTATTAAAAATTGTTTGAACAACTTGGTCTTAAGAAAAGGACAAAAATATATTAATTTATTTATTCTTAATGTTTAACAGTGCCTTGGTCCATTATTTTTATATAAACAGTTTTTTTTTAGTTTTTTTATGGTAGCTTTGTGTTCCAACCCTGAACTCGCTACGCTCGTGAGGGAAGCTCAGCCTGCAGCCTCGTAGGACACTATACTGCCCCATTTGTCCTTCGGACTTGGATTATATCATTTTGATTTTTGGGGCAGTGGATCCAATAAACAAAGGATTTTCTAATATCTGATTGTATATTAGCAATAAATAGAAAATTAATATTAACCTTATACCCCATTTGGGTGTATTTCAAAAGTTTATATTTTTATATTTTTGTTAACATCTGATAGTTAATTAAATAGATAAAATAACTCCATAAGCATAACATTGAAACTTTAAAGGCCAGTTGAGTGGAGCCCTAGAATCAGATGTGAAAAATCCACACCACAAACCCTCAAGGGATTTAACTCTACAACATCCCAGATTTTTTGCTTGTTCAGAAAAGCAAAAAATCTAACAATAATGAAGTTATGACACAATATCGCCTTCTGAGAAATAGAGTCAAACAGCTTCTGAGAAATTCTCCTATACAATACACTTACAGACTTTTTCAAACACAAAAGCAATCCTCCCAAGATATGTGGCGTAAAATCAAAGGTCTTGGCTTAGGAAAACAGAGAGAATCTCATTCAGTTAATGTGCCATTAAATGATTTAAATAGGTTTTTCACTTCGTGTGGTCAAACGAATTGCCAAAATGCAGTAGATAAACACATCCAAGAGTTTTCGTATGCTCCAAGAGTTATGCAAGCGGGTTTCTGTGAATTTGCTTTCAAACCTGTTATTCAAATTGATGTTTTGAGAGCTATTCGTCGTATAACCAGTAATGCTGTAGGTTCAGATAGTATTCCCATCCGTTTTGTAAAAGATATCTTGTTTGTCACATTACCTATAATCACAACTATTTTTAATAGGTCCCTCAGAAATTGCGTTTTTCCTTGTCAGTGGAAGTCTGCCCTTGTTCGTCCTTTGCAAAAGACCTCAACTCCTTCCACCTGCCAAGACTTCAGGCCAATTAGTATCTTGCCCGCTTTATCTAAAGGTCTTGAAAGAGTAGTTCACTGTCAAATTATTGAATACTTAACAAACCAGAATATTCTAAATGATTTCCAATCGGGCTTCCGCACTACTCACAGTACCGAAACAGCTCTTCTTCGAATTACTGATGACATACGTAAAGCAATGGATTCTAGTCAGGGAACTATTCTTACTCTCTTTGATTTCTCAAAAGCTTTTGATTGTGTAAATCATCAACTTCTTCTTTTAAAATTAAGGGCATTAGGGTTTTCTGACCAAGTAGTTTCCTGGCTAAGGTCATATCTTTCCGGCAGGCGGCAGTGTGTACAGATCGGTGACGAGACATCTGACTGGGATCATGTTACTTGTGGTGTGCCCCAAGGCTCTATACTGGGCCCTTTGTTGTTTATCCTCTATGTCAATGACATAACTTCAAGCATCACTCATTGTAAATATCACATGTACGCCGACGATCTCCAAATATACCTGCATTTTTATCCTAACATGGTAAACTACTCTATTCAGATGATGAATGCTGATATATCCAATATAGTTAAATGGGCGAAAAAGAATGGTCTTAATAGCAGCAAGACGAAGCCAATTATCATAAGTCATTCCCGGCTCAGAAATGCAATCAACCATGATACCCTACAAGAGATAAGTGTAAATGGACAAGCTGTTCCTTTTTGTAACAATGTAAAGAGTCTTGGGGTAACGATCAACACTACTCTTACTTGGAACGAAGCCGTTGTCGAGACATGCAACAGAGTATTTGCAGGAATGCACTCGCTAAAAAGACTTCAACACTTTCTACCTGCAGAAATCAAACTGATCCTAGTCAAATCACTCATATTTCCCTATTTTACTTACTGTAACTCAGTACTCAATGACATGACTGTATCACTTAGTGAAAGACTGCAAAGGACTCAAAATTACTGCCTCCGTTTCGCTTTTAACATACGGAGAGATGAGCATATAACTCCATACTATATCCAGTCTAAAATTTTGAAACTATCTGATCAGAGGTCTATCAAGATTCTCTCTTTTACTCATTTTTTTCATTACCAAAAAATCACCAAAATATTTTTCTAAAGATTTTGAGTACGTGGCGGAAAGAAGTTCAAGTGGATCAAGATCGGGATCTTCACTTTTGCGCATGCCCCATCATAGAACATCTGCATACGACAAATCTTTCACAATAACGGCGTGTCGCTTATGGAACTCCCTCCCTATAAATATTACCTCAATTCCTGGCCATTCCCGGTTTGTGGTGTCTTTAAAACAACATTTCATGGAGCGGATGATTTCGGCCGGTTCGTCTTAGGGCTTGGGCTCTGCTGGGGTGGAGTTGGTAGCAAGCGGTATGAATGAGAGGATGTATCAATGGAAAAACATATTTAAAATTTTTTGCAATGCTCTGTTTTACTAAAATTATTATTGTTGTACGGTATGTTCATGTGAAGTGTAATATTGTAGAATGTATGTTTTTTAAAACTGTTCATGCTAAGTTAAGTAGTGAGCTTTTTTTTCTTTAAACGACTTATAGCTATTTAATATGGTATTTTCATTTCTTTATTTAGTTATTATACTTAATTATTGTTTTACTTAAGGTTAAGTGTAAGAAAGGGCCATGTGGCCCTAACTTCGCCTTTTTTGTAAATTAATTATATGATTAATTTTCAAAATAAAGAAATTTCTATTCTATTCTATTCTATTCTATCCCAACGTTTCGTGAGGTTCCAATGATGGATCCGATTTAAGCTAGACTACTTAACGGAAAAAGTGAGATGTATGCTCTGAAGACATTGTTCAGAAAATTGCTGCTGTTTAAAATATTGTAATAGTACCGTTGTAATAGCAACATAACCAGCAACCAATAAGAATCATCCATAGCAAAACCAACGGTAGTTACCATGCCACTTCTAAAAATCCAAAGAGATAAACAGAGTAATGTGCAGTATCAAAAAGTGGGATAGCACAAATTCCACAAATGTGAGTGTAATTAAAGTTCACTAAATATAAAACGTACTTCGAACCAATTGTACAAAGACGATGTGTCAAAATTTTTAGGGTGTCATTGCTGAAATTGAGTGTAAACTTAAAAGTCCTTAGTGCCAATGGAAACATGAGTTATTGGATAGTTCCAAAAAATTGGGTCACTCACTTCAAAGTTTAATTACATTGTTGAGATGACAAGAGGGTGTAATTAAATTAAGTTTGGCAAGAGGAAATACAACTGGGGTACCTATATAGAGTGCGAGTTGATCTTTTTTGTGTAATGGGGTCGGGAGATAGTTCTAGTTAATGCTATCCTCACACCCCTAACAGTTTTCTTTTACATTGCAGATTAGTAAGGTGCATGGTGGCCGCTTAGGGCTAAGGACTGTGGAGAGTAAGTTCAAGATTCGAATTCCCAACTGAGCTAACAGTCGGTACTTCACTCGTTTCATAATGTTCATGCTGATGTCTGCATGTGAACTGGCCAGTGAAGTTTAGATTAAAAACAAGTATGATCAATCAACTTGTTCCTTGCTAATATAAAATTTATCTGAAGTTACCGTTAAGTTCGATCAGCAATTTGAAAACAAATATCATTAAAATGCTGTCATGACATTGTTATACAAATATACAAATCAACATAACAGTGCATATACTTGTCGCAAGAACTGAAACTGTGGATTTTATTTATAGTTTACATCAGTTATCATTTACTTTTGTATTATATAAAAGTAACAACTAAATTCATTACATTGTACCAAACTACTGTTAAAATACAAAATGTATGGAGTGGTGAAATAGTAAAGAGCATGTTCGAGTGAATTCACTCTTACTTAAATATTCATGGCAACTGTGACACATTGTATTGTAAGGAACAACGAACCTTTGTGGAGCTGCACACGTACATTGTACTAGTTCTCTACTGGTCACTAGAAGGCATAAAGTGTATCTCGGTGCCGTATGTGGTATGCTACTAAATGAAGTTGTTGTTCATGTAAATCTATTCATTGTATTGAACAGGATCTTTACTGAGTATAAAACAAAAATTAAAAATAAACACAATTAGGAAGTACTACGATATCATATTGTGTCCTATGTGTTATATTTAGTGCAAATTGGGGTTTCATCAGTGGAGGGGAAATGCTCCACCACTCTACTGCCACATATCTTGGACATGACTAAAGCCGGGAGTTCACAAAATCGTTGCCAACAAATGTTAAGAAAATTTACAAAAATCCTAAAAAACTTTTCTTCAACATATGTTGCCAAGAATGTTGTTATTCCAAAAAAATTTTGGCAAAATTAGATACCGAAGTCGGTAAAGATCAAAGAGTGTTGTGAACATTTTCTGGCAACAATGTTGACGGGGCTTAGCGAACCGAAACAATATAGGCATCACTTCCACCCCCAGTATCCAATTCACGTGGTTTACCTCCATGGGGTCAGTACTCTACGTCGTAATACTCTATGTCGTAGTACTCCATATCGTAGTACTCCATGTCGTAGTACTCCATGTCGTAGTACTCAATGTCGTAGTACTCAATGTTGTAGTGCTCCATGTCGTAGTACTCCATGTCGTAGTATTCCATGTCGTAGTACTCCATGTCGTAGTACTCAATGTCGTAGTGCTCCATGTCGTAGTACTCCATGTCGTAGTACTCCATGTCGTAGTACTCCATGTCGTAGTACTCCATGTCGTAGTACTCCATGACGTAGTACTCCATGTCGTAGTACTCCATGCCGTAGTACTCCATGTCGTAGTACTCAATGTCGTAGTACTCCATGTCTTAGTACTCCATGTCGTAGTACTCAATGCCGTAGCACTCCATGTCGTAGTACTCCATGTCGTAGTACTCCATGACGTAGTACTCCATGTCGTAGTACTCCATGTCGTAGTATTCCATGTCGTAGTACTCCATGTCGTAGTACTCCATGACGTAGTACTCCATGTCGTAGTACTCCATGTCGTAGTACTCCATGTCGTAGTACTCAATGTCGTAGTACTCCATGTCGTAGTACTCCATGTCGTAGTACTCCATGTCATAGTACTCCATGTCGTAGTACTCAATGCCGTAGCACTCCATGTCGTAGTACTCCATGTCGTAGTACTCCATGTCGTAGTACTCAATGTCGTAGTACTCCATGTCGTAGTACTCAATGTCGTAGTACTCCATGTCTTAGTACTCCATGTCGTAGTACTCAATGCCGTAGCACTCCATGTCGTAGTACTCCATGTCGTAGTACTCCATGACGTAGTACTCCATGTCGTAGTACTCCATGTCGTAGTACTCAATGTCGTAGTACTCCATGTCATAGTACTCCATGTCGTAGTACTCCATGTCTTAGTACTCCATGTCGTAGTACTCAATGCCGTAGCACTCCATGTCGTAGTACTCCATGTCGTAGTACTCCATGACGTAGTACTCCATGTCGTAGTACTCCATGTCGTAGTACTCCATGTCATAGTACTCCATGTCGTAGCACTCCATGTCGTAGTACTCCATGTCGTAGTACTCCATGACGTAGTACTCCATGTCGTAGTACTCCATGTCGTAGTACTCCATGTCATAGTACTCCATGTCGTAGTACTCCATGTCGTAGTACTCCATGACGTAGTACTCCATGTCGTAGTACTCCATGTCGTAGTACTCCATGTCGTAGTACTCCATGACGTAGTACTCCATGTCGTAGTACTCCATGTCGTAGTACTCCATGCCATAGTACTCTATGTCGTAGTACTCCATGTCGTAGTACTCTATATCGTAGTACTTTTCTCTGTGTTGTCGAAGACAACTTTCTAAGTGATTTTGATTTATCATGGCATACTGTATAGAGCTCTATCGTGAGCAACCAGTTCTTTAGTTCCCAATGGATTAAAATTTAAAAACTAAAAAACCTGATTAACCATGCCTGGAATGAAAAGTTGTTGAAAATAAAAACCACAAATTCTAAAGCTCAAGTCTAAATTAAATGAAATCATTAGTGGCCCACTTCCAAAGGGAGCTTAAAAAGAAAAGCTTGTTTAAAGAATAAACAATAGCTCATATCTTGTCATCCAAAAATGTCGACCATTCTAGACATTCGCCAACACTGCTGTCAGCATTTGTTGTTAACACTTGGTGATAAAGCACCTGAACATATGAATTTAAGTGTAAAAATTCCGAAATAGAGTTTTGTTATAAAGAATCTATGAAGAACTGAACGAGTTTGTTTTATAGTTATACTTGTTAGAATTGGTGTCATTTGAATAGTAAATAATTATTTTATTGAAATTTATAAGCGAATCAAGTGTTTATAAAAGCAAAAAATGGTCACAGCTGATGACGCAGTGGGCAGGACCTGCTGACACATGACCAGAAACATTATGGTCTACCATCTATCTAATTCCCATCAATACGAATTGTTGGTGTGTTACATTGATGGAAGTGTAGTTCTTTCTCTCTCTCATTTCCACCACTGAGTGAAAATCCCTTGCACTGGTGCTTACATTAAGGGTCTCTCTGTGCACGAACGGTGTTTTATTGTATTGTGTGATAAGTATAAATAAATATGGTTTAATACTAAAAATATTTAACCTAACATAGTTTAATGTTTTTCTGAATAATTCGTAGCACCTTAATCGTTGATTCACATATTATGGAAATAATACTGGTTACATTACCTTTTTTCCTGTCACCAGTTCTTCAAACACAATCTGCTATTTACTGTTTCTGTTGCTATGTTTCTGTTTCGAAGCATAAAGCTTCATCATCAGGCTTTTCAAAAACGTCACTATTTACATTAAAACAATAAAAACATTAAAAAACATTTAAACATTTAAACATATTAAAATAACACATTTGCCGGCCGGCGATAGACACCAACAGATGACCAATGAGCAGGTAACGAACTCAAACATGTTACCCTACTCCCACCTGTTGACCTTGGACTTTAATTATATTGATTTTCTTCCTTTGCGACTGCAAGTTGTTTATTCGGTTGAACAGTACGTTGGACTTGTATTTTAATTTGTCATTCAAAATGTTACTTGGATCAGATTTGAAAGCATTGTAAATATGGAGTTCTTCTATTGTATTTATAAAATGTGATTTGTTGCATTTATATAAAATTTCTTAATTGTTTTCTAAACTGTCAATATTATGTCTATTGGAAATTAAATGTTCAGCAACTTTTGATTTCTGACTTGTTGATTGTTTCGGAAGATGTTCAGAGAAACGTTTTTTAAAAGAACGACTTGTTTGGCCAATGTAAAACTTTGGACAATCAGTACAGTTTATCTTATAATTACCTTTATTTTTGTTCTTGTTGTGTTTTTGAATGTTTAGATGTTTATTAAGTTTATTAGCGGTATTATATGACACATTGATATTTTGTTTCTTTAATCCTTTTGATAATGTATGCTGTAGATAATGGTCATATTCGTGTGATACAAATTTTTTATCTGTATTAATAATCTTTGTGTGTGAATTTCTGTTCTTCTTTTTAGTAACTATTTTATCTATTATTTCACTATTGTATCCATTGGCTATGGCAATGTATTTGATGGTGGCTAGTTCGGTTTCGTAATCTTCTTTATCCATAGGTATGGATAGAAGTCTGTGGACCATACTATTATAGGCTGCCATTTTATGAATCATTGGGTGGTAAGAGGTTGCATGGATGGTATGGTCAGTAGTGGTAGGTTTGTGGTATAAAGTAAATTTAATGTTGTTATTTTCTTTTTTGAGTTTTAGGTCTAGATAAGTTAAGCTATTATCCTTTTCTGTTTCCAATGTGAATTGTAGGTCAGGTGAAATACTATTTAGATATTTCAATAGTTCTAATTGTCTTGAACTATTGAAGTATTATTTCTATAATGTAACAGTTCTGGAGGCTAATAAAACAAAAATCACATATTATTCCAAAATATTCTGTCAAATTATTTAAAAAGATATAAGAAGGTAGTGTATATAATCTACCTACATTATAATTGTTTCTGAAAACATGGCTGGTAAATTAGAAACTGTTGAAAAGATGTACGAGGTGGCTGGAGGAATATCAACGTCTAACTGACATCAAAATATCAGTTTGCTTATAAATTATGCAGAAAAGCTACTAAACTAATGATAGATTAAAAATTAGACTAATTAAAAAATATCCCAATACAATCTAAAGTACACAGTACTTCTTTCTTGGTGTTTAAAAAATTATCTCCTATTACAGAGTTAAATCCAGGTCTGGAAACCACTCAACGCCTGCTTCTCTGATTGAATAAATAACAGCTAATACCCCTGAGAAGAATGCAATGATCAGTCATTAACTATATGGTCAACAGTTTGAACTTCGACTTAGCAATCAGGTGACTGACCAAGTGATAATTTCCCATTCTCAATTTATATTTCCAGTTGTTGCATCTTCCCACACTCAAGCGAAAGCGAACTAAACAAGTCCATTCCTTACGAGGAAGGTTCATTTCACCGATGGTGATCACATTTGAGTTATACAGAAACCTGTTTTGAACGTCAAACACTTCCCAAATTAACACCCAGTTATACTTTGGCAAAAAAATGTTTATAAAGTACTGGAAAGCTAGTCGAATAGGTGGTTTTCTATGTGAAGTCACCCTGCACAGTATAATGAAAATCTTGTGGAGATTTGGAGTGGATATGATCTTTTTAAAGTCTATGATAAGTGCCCCTCATTGCATCTTAATCCAGAGGGGCTATATTGCACAACTCTGGAAGCCATGGTAGATGGGTTGCAAAGAGGGATTTGCTGATAGACCTCATCATCCTATTTAGTGGACACCTGGATGATGGACTGCCGCAAGTATCTGTTCTGGCTCCTGTTTTATTTAATGAATACATTGCCAACACTCTCACCAAATAGTCCAGAAAACTCATATATCTAAATGTTATTGCCCTTGCATTTCAAAATTTTGGACATATAAAAAATAGAAAGATCACTTACACTTGATCTAGTCATCCTTAATAATTATTTTAAAACCTGAATGGTAAAGCCCAGTCCAAAAAAATATGGAAGTAACCTCCCATTACCCGAGTAATAGACTATAAAATCTCAAATTTTACACCTTTTCCGATTAGTTTCTGTAAGAAAAAGTAATGGGCCGTTAAAAAAACTTAATAATAGAAGGATAAAGTTTATTTAAATGCTTACCAAGCAATTAGTCCTGGTAAGATACTGTTCTTTTGTTGGTGGTTGCCATAAATGACTAATTAAATGGGTAAACTATACGGGGAAAAACATTCATATGTTATTAGATATGAACAAGAAATATTTTTATCCAAGAAATATACACAACTATTTAATAAATGAAACAACTATATCATCAATAATTGTTTTAATAATATTATCAATTTCTTCATGGATTTGCGACTGGTGCATTCATAGTGCTATATTATGTTAGTTATTAATGTCCTATGGCATTAAAAATTCGTTAATTTTTTACATGATGTTTTAAATATTTTTTAAAAATTTTAATCTAAAAACTTGTATCAATTTTAATGCTTAATATAAAATGTTAAACATTGCTAATAAATGCGTAAGTTAGGGATGGTTTAACCTATATATTCTACTTAGCTAGTAAACCTGTATATATTGTTGTTCTCGGCTCCACACTTTTCCTGAATGCTGTCACATTCCATTGTCGTTTGCTTTGCTGTAATCTGCCATTTGTCAGGATTCTGGAAGGTAAATATTTGTTAAGAGGATTCCGTACGTCATTCTCTTCGATAAATTGGCCATAAATATATATCATTTATATTTTACTCCATTATAATCTAAATTCATGATGCATATGTAATAATTTTTTCATGTGAATTCTAAAAATACACGGTAATATTTGTGTACTATTATTATACTATCACCTACTACGTAATTTTGAATTACAACAAAAGTTAGCTAACCTACAATAGTGTACATATTAATGCTACATTGACATTATTAATATTTTGGAAAAATATTTATATGGCCTAACTTTGATTTTTAATATATAATATATAATCATAAAACTAGATACAACATTTTTGTACACAATCCTTTTATAATAATACAGTAATGTCACGTCATGTTCTGACAGGCATTCGGGGACAAAGAAAGGTCAAAGGAAAATTCCAAAAAGGTTGTAGTTAGTAAATTCTATCTATAATAATCTACTGTTTTGAAAATCACAACAAATTTATCAGTGAGGGTATCTTGAATGTCAGGGGCAAACGCATGTTATAATCATCCATCCACCATCTCAATGGACACAATCGAGTAATGAAACCCACTCACCCACCCATAAGACAAACAGGGTTTACAGTTTATATCATTAATGGAATCACACAAGATAATCAATATCAAAATCCAGTGCTAAATAATTTATAATTTCAGCTTTAAGTTATTTAAAAATCTACTTAATAAACGTTGAATAATCGAAAGAAATTATACTGAATATGTATTTACGGGTTCAAAACATGTTTTTACAAAAAAAGGAACATAGACCTAAACAAATATTAATAAAGCAATATGATTATTTTATAGCTAGAGATGACACAGTGAAATATTGTCCTTGACTATAATATATGATATATAATACTAAAATTAATAATGCCCAAGAATGGGTCCATTCGGCCACGTCATTTTCCATCAGGTAGTTAATTGATTTAAAACAATTATTTAACTTCAAGTTCAAAATCAATTGTATTAAAAGGAAATGCAACCTTAGAGTTTACGTGAGAGAGTGTTGTGATTTTTTATTAGCGATACCAGCCATTTTGTTAGCTCTAAATTACTACAGATTGATTTAAAGTCAGAATCAATTTAATACAATTAATTGGGATATAGTTTGAAAAAGAATTTTAAGGATTTACATAAATAATTCTAGGTAATTTTCTTATTTTATCGTTTTAATTCATTTTTCTCACGTTTGTATATTATATATAGTATATATTCATAAGTTTTAATATGTAAACCACAGCCATCTATCATAAAGGCTTTCTCCTTTATTCAATCGTCAGCCCTTTTCTGTCCTTCTCCATTTTTTTCTCTCTCAATCTCCTCACCTCATTACAGCCTCTTTCATATTTATCTTTTATATTTAAATTTATTAAACACAAAATTGTGTAAATTATCTCTTTTATTCATATAAATTAAATTTTGTAACTACCTCAACTAATTCTATTTACCAACAGTTTATTCTAGATCAAACCAGTATCCGGTGTGTAGCATGTAGTAGACTAGAAGCGTTTAGTCTGGCCAGACAGTAGAAAGAAGGTTATTTTAACCCTGTATGGTAAAACAAAATTATTATTTATTGCTAAGGCCTCCTGAGCTGATATATATAACAAACAATAAGGTTAACGTACCTTTGTAAATTGTTGTAGCTAAAGACGACAAAGGTACGTTAACCTTATTATTTGGTGAAATTATTATACTGTAATTCATTAATTGTATTATCAATACTAAACATTTTATAGTGATTTAACATTTAATTCCATTCTGTACATCTGTAATAAAACCACATTTATATGTACCTAGGCCTACTTTTTTTCTTTTCCACATGTCATTCCTGATTTTGTCACGTGGTCCTCCATTTCACACCCTTTATGTAACAAAGAAACCTTTAAATAAATACTTACAGAATACAATTTTTAAGAGCCTATTATTGTTATCACTTCATTTAGTTTGTATAGTTGAGGTATTTTTGTTATGTTCGTAAAACTATACGAATACTGAATAAAGTACTTACCAAGGAAATGCACACTGATAGGGAAATAAAACATTCATTAATATAGACAAGTTTTCATTGGAATGAGTTAATTACTTTGTAATTTTATGAAGTCCTGTTGTTTCACTCGATATTTCAATGCAAGGTGTAAGATGTATCTCAGCGCAGAGTCAATTTGATGGACCATTTGGAATCAAACTGCTCTTGTTTAGATTAGTTCAGAGCATAGCATGGATATATCAATATATACGGAGAGTATACCTCATGTAACATTCTACATCAACCAAACAAACCACGTAGTTCAATTGAGTTGTTCCATTAATTTTATACACAAATAGATTAACATCCAATGTTAAACTTTGAGTCCCGAAATATCATCTGTTTTTGTGGTCAATTGTGGAGCACTGGTGTAGTCCCATGTAATGTAATGCAGTTTAAACCAGATGTGGTTGTGGGCCTTAGTAACTAACCAAATTACTGGCACAAATATTCCTATTAGATGGGATATATATTGTAGGAGTATATAGTCAAGGGTTGTACCTATAACAATAACTTGATTGTTCATGGTATTACGTAAAAATCAATTAACGTATGCAGCAGTTCAATACAGTAATACCCTTAGAGTTTGAAATTTTTTGAACTACAGAGATGTCACTGTATTAATATGTCGGATTACAAGGAATGTGTAGTAGACAGGTGGACAAATAAAGAAAATGAAAGAAACAATTCAATTTTCGTAAATAATAATAGTTTGGTTATATTTTAAGTTTAACCAAACTAAAATAAATCTATGTATTTTTAGAACAATGTATCTCATTATAAATTGAAATTTAACAAAACTAAAATAAAGCTATGTATTGTTGGAACAATTTATCTCTTTTTAAATTGTTATGGAATACCAGTATGCAGTTTATAATGTATGGAAAGTATAGTGCTTAAAAGGAAATTTACTTCCTAAAAATTCGTACTTTAAATTGTTATTAAATTTGGCTCTGTCATTTCGTTGATCTACACCAGACAAACCATGAACAGTCTGCTACCAAAAATAATTGTTCAGCATCTCGTAGCCATCTAGGCAGCATCTAGGCAGGTGTGAAAGTTTAAGTAGTGTCGAAGTATCGAATGTCGAAATGAGGTATTATTGTACTTATTTTTTAAATGTCTATCGTAATGAAATTATATCTACTGGGGATAAACGTTACTGTTTGTACTATTTAATACAATAGACTAAAACTAAAATAGGCTAATAGATTACGTATATCGCAGTTAGAAGTGTTCCGAGTTCAGATCTTCTGTTTGAGTAGTGATTATTCTCTATTTTAAAAATGCTTACTGTTAGATCTTATTCTCATATTACAATCAAGTTTCTTATATTTTTTATTTAGATAGAATCTACGACCTTTTGTACACATGTTTGCTATTGCAAACATTTCCTGAATCAAAATATCTTAAATACAAAGTGTTTTATTGATTCTACAAATTCCTCAGAGAAAAAAAAATCTATCTGAACTACTTTAGTAATAAGTGGAACGTGCTTTAGCTTCCTCCAAGTCCAAATCTAAACTTCGTGATCAAACACTGGGATAAAGTATTTATGATAGTTTAAAGTCTGCCCGTTGTTTCATGAGATTTTTTTATTACAAACCCCTAGAAGACTTTGTTTTTTTGTTAATTATGAGGATAACTCTATAGTGTTCTACGTAATTACAATTTTGTTTGGTAGCTACTTTATCTGGTAGATAAATATTCGTGACAGTCCAGCTAACATGTTAGTTGCATGTCTAGAACTACCCAGGGGGTGTGTACAGCTTTGGAGATTTGTTATGCATACAGCAATAACCAAACTATACGACATAAAATTTTTTTTTATAGTAAATTATGTATTTTTAAATGTCACAGTCTTCTATCTAAACTAAACTGTGACTTAGCGAGTGTCTTAATTATTCGTATATGTATAATTAGAAAAAAAATCAAAATGTTGTGTTTAATTTACATTGTTACTTATTTCTAGGCATATATGTAAGGTTTGTCATCAAAAAGTTTCATCTAATTAGATAAGAGCTGTGAATATTTATTTTTACGAAGCAGTCCGTTGTAGTGGCTATGTGGCTAAGGCTTTACACTGTGAAGTAAGATTTCCAAGTTCGAATCCTGAACTAATCGTTGGAACGACGCTTTGAATAATGTTCAAGCACAGGCCTCCAGGCCCATGTGAACTGGCGACTGAAAAAACAAGGTATGAATTAATAGTATACGTGTTTGTTTAGAAACCAACTAACATAAAAACTGCAAATAGAATATTATAAAATCTATAACATAGTAATAACTGCAAATTGAAAACATGAAAAAATCTGCAAACTACACAATTTATAAATCTTAGCTAATAACACATTTTACACTGTATATTTATATTGTTGAATGTTATTAGCTTCAGGCAGCATTACGTAATGTACTAGTTTCTTTCATGTATAATACTAAACATCATATAGCCGTATACATATCTCATAACTGTTATGTATTATACATGGAAACAAACCGGAGATGTAAACAAAACGTATTTATAAATTTCACAGTTTAAACTTTTCATCATGCATTTTGAACTTTTGTGGCAATATCAGATTATGTTACAAATAATTTCGACTTAATTTAACGATGTCGCAACAGATTAAAATGTATTTCTTTGGAGTCTACATTTTTGGAATTGTAATGTATATTTCAAAATGTTCCAATAACAATAAGTACCAAATTAAGACTTAAGCTGAGAACACGTTTTACACCGTCAATAAAACATCAGGAGATATAATATTGTAAATGCACTAGCTTCAGGACTATCGGGGCAAAAAAATCACTGGTTTGTAAGGAAGTTCAAATAGGATTTATCTCCGATGAAAGGAAAGTCATTCTAAACTCTTGCAGTTTATCTAAGTCAGCTTAGCTTCTTACTGAGACAGTGTTAGATGACTTATTACTATCTATAAGTCTTTCAAAAAACACTTAGCTTCGAGATTTATTAACTTAATAATATATTTTTACTCTAATATTTATTTTTAATTTGAGCTCAATTATGATTTAATTATGTAATAAGTATATACTTATTTTATGCTTTGCATTGATAATATCAATTGTATAAAAAAATTGTGTTTTAGTTGAAAAATTATGCGTCACACAACACAAATAAACTACAATATAAGTATGAACTGGATAAACTTTATCAATTTTGGTAATCCAGTCACCTTCCTCAGACCAGAGAGCTCCACACTAATAAGATTCATATTGTTAAAGATAAATTCACGATACCACCGTTCGTGTATGCAATTTAAATCATCTGAAAACAATTTTTCTTATGAGGCTAAACCTAAACCACTTAATTTACAAATCGATCTTTCTAGCACCCTGCCCATTTCTATTCTTTTAGTTTTCTTATAATAAACAGCATTGTTATTTTGATAAAGTTATTTGATTGTTACAGTTCGTAGTACTACTTTTAAATTTTATAGCGATTATTTTTGCTCAGTCATTATATTGTACACATTCGCATATAGGATACTATATTGCTGTTGGTACTATCAGTTCACGTAGTGTAATTTCGGTTGTTCTGTAGACTAATGAGAAATACTAGATAGCAATCAATATTATTATTACAGTAAAAAGGTTACTGTGTAACAGCATATAAAATAATTTAAATTTTATTTGAACTTTTGAACTGAATTCGATATGAAATAGCTGGAGTTAAATTTTATTTTAAAAAGAGTTAATAAAATACATATTCATAAATACGTCATACTAAATAATCAAATATATTAATACTACAATAAATTAATCGTTCGTGCTTAACAGTCGAGAATAAAAAACCAGAATTCAATTCTTTAATTGAAAGACAATACTCTCAAGCCAATCACAATTTTAAACACAATTTCGGGAAATGTCCGTTCACTTCCAACTTGTAATTGGATTAAATTCTTTCAGTTTCCTTATCCAATACTAGGCTAATTTAAAAATCTGGCTAAGGAAACTTTTTTTAATCAAATTACTTCCCGAGCCCGATTTCCAATCGCATGCACTGCTGCTATTATTGTGTTAGATATAATGCTCTAATTATACGCCACTTAAGTGCTTCAGTGATAACGTAATTAATTAAAACAATAATTAACATAAATAAAGGTGATTCATGTGTTTTAACCTTTAAAAATAATATATATTTTATTTTAAACTTTTTTATGCGTATTATTTAAATGAAAATATTAAATTCTACTATTAACCTATTTACCATGATAAACCTGTACATCATCATCATCTTCATGCCGCAGTCTGGGTCTGTTTGAAATATGATCCTCGCCATCTAGTTCTGTCTTCCCACAATCTTTCAGTTTCCACTCTGGTCCAGTTCACAAAGTTCACAAAGAGGAGAGCCTCCTAACACCCTATTCCACTTCTTTCAGCTACCTATCTCTTTGTCTTCATCTTGGTCCCTGTAAATAAGAACCATCATGTTCTATCACTTTATAGATTAAATGTTTTAGTAACTTATACTAAACACCTTTGTTATATTATATAATATATACCACAAATATATTATTAGATAAATGATTTTACGTAAATACGGTATGAAAAGAGAAATATTTTAAAATCAATCTGCTTTTTAAAAATTATCTTTTATTAGTACATCACTGTTATATATAGTAAATTGTTTCAAAATATTCAACAACACATGCAAATTATACACAAATTATTCGATAAAAATGGTAGTTAAAGATATAACATTGGTATATTTTACCAATGGTTTTAACATTTCCTAGCTGATACTTACAAGATGATAGTATAAGAGGTACTTAATAGATAATATATATATGCCTAATATAGATATTATATAACATAAATATGTTATATAAACTTAGAACTATACTATAGCTTGAGATTTGAAGAAGTAATATAACACCTCAACTTTCACTTGTTAATTAATTCTGACCAGTAATATCTTCGTAAATTAATCTTTTTACTAACAACTATGAACTCTAAACTACTTTTCCACTCTCCAGTTCAACATGAACTATTACTAAAGAGACGCATTTAATAAAGTGAAAAAGAAGAAAACTTATTAAAAATGGCTAAACTTTGAAAATTTTTCTTTTTAACTAATTTTGAACAAAATATTTGTTAATTTGTTAAAATACACATTTATGAGAATGTTATATTGCTGTTAGTTCCGTCAATATATTGTACTTTCAGTCGTTCGGAGACTAATAGGAAAGGTATTAATGATTTATTTGTGTAACAGGAAGGAGATTTGTGTTTGAACTCTTAACAGAATGCGATATGAAGGAAGCGCTGGAGACAAATTTAAATTTAAAAATAGTAAATAAACTAAATATTTATAAACATATTTGACTATACAAACAACGATATTATTTTCAAAGTAAAAAAGAAGTTGGCCAAGCTTACAAAATTGCATCTTTTATGCTTTTTAGTAAGAAACGTAAAACCAAACATATCCTTTAGTGAAGACTATACTCACAAGTCAGTCACAATTTTAAAAATAAAAAATTTATTGATAAATATATTTAAAATATCCGTTCACTTCCAACTCGTAATTCAATTCTTTCAGTTTCCTTATCCACTACTAACGTAATCTAAACATCTGGATAATGAATCTTTTTTCAAATCAGATTACTTCTGAGTCTGAATTCCAATAGCGCAAGCTGCTAGAAATATTGTGCTCCATATGTTTCTATACACATATATTGGTATGTAATATTTAACTACCCCTACATATATGTGTTTATCAAATATTTTAAAAATGTAATATAAGAAATAATATAGGTCGTTAATGGAAACATATAATTATATTATAGTGTCAGGTTCTTAGAAATATTGTATAGTTGTAATGTATAGTACTCTCATTAATTCTGACAAGTTAAATCTTCAGTTGTTAATTATAAACATGACACATGTATTGTGGGAATGTCTTTGTGATTTATTGCATTTACACCCCTCCACACCTCGGCTGGCAATGTATGTGGTGACATTACACATCACAATGTACGACATGTAAGACATATTATTGTCCTGTGACCATCTCTACAATGTATCTCTAGATATAATTGCTGACACATGTATTGTGGGAATGTCCTTGTCATTTGTTGCATAACACCCCTCCACATCTCGGCTGGCAAGGTATGTGGTGACATTACACCTCACAATGTACGACATGTAAGACACATTGTTGTCCTGGGACCATCCCTACAATGTATCTCTAGATAGAATTGCTGACACATGTATTGTGAGAATGTCCTTGTCATTTGTTGCATTACACCCCTCTACACCTCGGCTGGCAAGGTATTTGGTGACATTACACCTCACAATGTACGACATGTAAGACACATTGTTGTCCTGGGACCATCCCTACAATGTATCTCTAGATAGAATTGCTGACACATGTATTGTGAGAATGTCCTTGTCATTTGTTGCATTACACCCCTCTACACCTCGGCTGGCAAGGTATTTGGTGACATTACACCTCACAATGTACGACATGTAAGACACATTGTTGTCCTGGGACCATCCCTACAATGTATCTCTAGATAGAATTGCTGACACATGTATTGTGAGAATGTCCTTGTCATTTGTTGCATTACACCCCTCTACACCTCGGCTGGCAAGGTATTTGGTGACATTACACCTCACAATGTACGACATGTAAGACACATTGTTGTCCTGGGACCATCCCTACAATGTATCTCTAGATAGAATTGCTGACACATGTATTGTGGGAATGTCCTTGTGATTTGTTGCATAACACCCCTCCACATCTCAGCTTGCAAGGTATGTGGTGACATTACACCTCACAATGTATGACATGTAAGACACATTGTTGTCCTGGGACCATCCCTACAATGTAGCTATAGATATAATTGCTGACACATGTATTGTGGGAATGTCCTTGTGATTTGTTGCATAACACCCCTACACATCTCAGCTGGCAAGGTATGTGGTGACATTACACCTCACAATGTATGACATGTAAGACACATTGTTGTCCTGGGACCATCCCTACAATGTAGCTATAGATATAATTGCTGACACATGTATTGTGGGAATGTCCTTGTGATTTGTTGCATAACACCCCTCCACACCTTGGCTGGCAAGGTATGTAGTGACATTACACCTCACAATGTATGACATGTAAGACACATTGTTGTCCTGGGACCATCCCTACAATGTATCTTTAGATATAATTGCTGACACATGTATTGTGGGAATGTCCTTGTGATTTGTTGCATAACACCCCTCCACATCTCAGCTGGCAAGATATGCGGTGACATTACACCTCACAATGTACGACATGTAAGACACATTGTTGTACTGGGACCATCCCTACAATGTATCACTAGATATAATTGCTGACACATGTATTGTGGGAATGTCCTTGTCATTTGTTGCATTACACCCCTCTACACCTCGGCTGGCAAGGTATGTGGTGACATTACACCTCACAATGTACGACATGTAAGACACATTGTTGTCCTGGGACCATCCCTACAATGTATCACTAGATATAATTGCTGACACATGTATTGTGGGAATGTCCTTGTCATTTGTTGCATTACACCCCTCTATACCTCGGCTGGCAAGGTATGTGGTGACATTACACCTCACAATGTACGACATGTAAGACACATTGTTGTCCTGGGACCATCCCTACAATGTATCACTAGATATAATTGCTGACACATGTATTGTGGGAATGTCCTTGTCATTTGTTGCATTACACCCCTCTACACCTCGGCTGGCAAGGTATGTGGTGACATTACACCTCACAATGTACGACATATAAGACACATTGTTGTCCTGTGACCATCCCTACAATGTATCGCTAGATATAATTGCTGACACATGTACTGTGGGAATGACCTTGTGATTTGTTGCATTACACCCCTCTACACCTAGGCTGGCAGGGTATGTGGTGACATTACACCTCACAATGTACGACATGTAAGACACATTGTTGTCCTGTGACCATCCCTACAATGTATCTCTAGATAGAAGTGCTGACACATGTATTGTGGGAATGTCCTTGTCATTTGTTGCATTACACCCCTCTACACCTCGGCTGGCAAGGTATGTGGTGACATTACACCTCACAATGTACGACATATAAGACACATTGTTGTCCTGTGACCATCCCTACAATGTATCGCTAGATATAATTGCTGACACATGTACTGTGGGAATGACCTTGTCATTTGTTGCATTACACCCCTCTACACCTCGGCTGGCAAGGTATGTGGTGACATTACACCTCACAATGTACGACATATAAGACACATTGTTGTCCTGTGACCATCCCTACAATGTATCGCTAGATATAATTGCTGACACATGTATTGTGAGAATTATCTTGTGATTTGTTGCATAACACCCCTCCACATCTCGGCTGGCAAGATATGCGGTGACATTACACCTCACAATGTATGACATGTAAGACACATTGTTGTACTGGGACCCTCCCTACAATGTAAATCCGGGTATAATTGCTGACGCGTGACCAGTATTCTCATTGTTTTAGGTGCACTCTGCCACTAGGCAAATTAAAACTGTTTGGAATATTTAAAAGCTTAGTAAAATAAGATATAAAAATATATAATAAATAAGTTAGTGTGTTTATTTTTTTAGTAGTTATAACCTCCAAAACGTTTACATAAAGTTTTATAACATAAGTTTATTTTGTTGACTTCACAATATGCTCTTACTGCATAATTATAATAACCTGGAAAACATTTTAAGGAAAAATGTTGAAATAAATTTGTATTTTTGCCTTCACGGAATTAATATATAGTAAACACTGGAATGGTAAGTGAATCAAGTAATATAACATTTCATGGCCATTGAAAGAGATCAAAGAGATTTCACAAAATAAATTGTTACGAAGTAGTCTACTATGAATTATTTTCCCTAGAAATATTTGTAAATTATATGTGAGGCAAGTCTTAAATGCAGACATTGGTACACATCACACGTTCTCATTAACTGATAACAGCTACACTCCCAACACATATTGATTTTCCTCTGTACATTAGTCTGTGAGGTGCCAGGCAAGTCTCATGAGTAAAATTTGATACACCCATCACACGTTCTTGGCAACTGTTAACAGCTACACTCTCAACACAAATAGTTTTCCGTCTATACATTTGTCAATGAGTTGCCAGGTAAATCTCAACGGTAAACTGTACACATCACACGTTTTCGGCAACCTGTTGTTTGTACTGCTACACTCCCAAGACAAATTGTTTTCCCTCTGTACATTTGTCAGTGAGGTGCCAGGCAAGTCTCATGAGTAAAATTTGATACACCCATCACACTTTCTCGGCAACTGATAACAGCTACACTCCCAACACAAATTGTTTTCCGTCTAAACATTTGTCAATGAGTTGCCAGGCAAATCTCAAGGGTACACGTTGGTACAAATCACACGTTCTCAGTAATTGATAACAGCTACACCCCTAACACAAAATGTTTTCCCTCTGTACATTTGTCAGTAAGTTGCCAGGCAAGTCTCAAGGGTAAACGTTGATACACATCATACGTTCTCGGCAACTGATAACAGCTACACTCCTAACACAAATTTATTTCCCTCTGTACATTTGTCAGTGAGTTGCCAGGCAAGTCTCAAGGGTAAACGTTGATACACATCATACGTTACCTGCTAATGATACAGCTACACCCCCAAACACATATTGATTTCCCTCTATACATTTGTCAGTGAGGTGCCAGGCTGGTATACACATTTGTCTATACATTTGTCAGTGAGGTGCCATTTGTCAGGCTCTATACATTTGTCAGTGAGGTGCCAGGGCAGACATTGGTACACATCACACGTTCTCGGAAACTGATAACTACTACACTCCCAACACAAATTGTTTTCCCTCTGCACATTTGTCAGTGAGGTGATAGGTAAGTCTCAAGGGCAAACATTGTTACACATCAAACGTTCTCGGCAACTGATAACTGCTACACTCCCCACACAAATTGTTTTCCCTCTGTACATTTGTCAGTGAGGTGCCAGACAAGTCTCAAGGGTAAACGTTGGTACACATTACACGTTCTCGGCAACTGAAATAACAGCTAAACTCCCAACACGAATTGTTTTCCCTCTGTGCATTTGTCAGTGAGGTGATAGGTAAGTCTCAAGGGCAAACGTTGTTACACATCACACGTTCTCGGCAATAAATAACAGCCATACTCCCAACAAATATTGTTTTCCCTCTGTAGATTTGTCAGTCAGTTGTCAAGTAAGTCTCAAGGGCAGACATTGGTAAACATCACACCTTCTCGGCAACTAATAAGAGCTAGGCTACCAACACTTCCCTCTTTAAATTTGTCAGTGAAGTGCCACTAAGTGTCAAGGAAAGACATTAGGAAAGACACTGACTATCCCGTCTCACATTGTTTTCTATCTGAAAATTTGTCAGTGAGGTGCCAGGCAGGTCTCAAGAGCAAACATTGGAATACATCACACGTTCTCAGAAAATGATAACAACTACATTTCCAACACATATTGTTTTCTTTCTGAACATCAGTGCGATGCCAGGCCAGTCTGAAGGACATAATTTGGTACATATCAAACGTTCTTGGCAACTGGTACTGGCTACGTGATGGGAGATCACACATTGTTTCCCTCTGAATTTTCGTCAGTGAAGTGCCAGGCTAGCCTTAAGGGAAGAAATCGTACATATTACTTGTTTTCGGCTACTGATAACGGCTGGTAATACATTGTTTTCCTATACATTAGTTTTCTCTATTTTCATTTTTTTCATTTGTGCAATTTATTTTATATTATTAATAGTGGACACCCCTGAATCGTTTGTGTCCGACATCGTCACAAGTAATAGAGTTATTTTTATTTCTAGTACACGCTTGCATTGATAAAAAATGTCTTTTATCTAGTTAAATCATTCTACGCTATTTCATTCGTAGAGTGACCAGTAGCAAAGGCCCTGGTTTTGGAATATTTATTTGTAAGATATCGATCGCAGAGATACGGGTTAATATGAGGCGTGAATGAATCTGATGAGTGTAAATAAACTAGTGTATTACTATTTCTAATTAAGGTAAACTGTTTCCTAGTATAAAGAACCAAACATTAATAGCTTAATATCAAGAGAAACTAAATTACCTATTTCTTTATGTGGAGTTCAAGTCAAGTAGTATTTGTCTGATTTCAGCAACTTGACAAGTATAAATTACATGTTCTTACTAACTACAAAACATCTGGACCTTGACTACCATCAACACACGACAGAGACAATCCAGAGTTATTTAGCAGTACTGTATCCACATCGATTGCACCCATTGAGAGGACGTTCACACCGATGGCCACCTGGACTCGATGTTGACCGAGTATACAACAATAAGTCTAGGAATTCCACAACCCTTTGTCGTAATGTGGCTTGATTAAAAGATAAGCCATTAGTCCAGACTACTATAAGTCCTAACTACAAAGTCCTGATTTATTAAACCCCCCAGATACTGGTTGTATTTATACGTTTAAAATAATGTTATTTATTACAAATTTGGCAAAACTGTAATGTTATTATTTTCTTCTATGTTAAACTCAATTTACAAACTTGCATGGTTCTTTTCGTACCCTTTTGTTCTGGCCACAAAGTTTTTTTTAATTAGTACATTTAAAATCATGACTTGTTTCATTAAAATTGTACTAGGTTAGCCTACAAATTTATTGTTAATTTTCAAGTTTTGCTATGTGCAAAAAAATTAAGTTTCCCGTTTGTGGATAAGTTTTGAATTCTTTGCACTTTCATTTTTATTTATTAATGTTTGGTCATTGTTAACCTAGGTGTCAGGTACTTTTAGTTACCTTTCTGACAACCTGTGTATAGTGTTACAGTGTTCAGAATATTTTTTGTATTTGAATAACTTTTAAGAACCAAACTTGTGAGTATAGGTGGATAATATACTCATAAAATTCATAAACACAAAATTTATGTTTGGATATCTAATACCTCTTTATAAAAATGTTAAATTTTTTAATCATTTTACTTTAGTTATTTTTATTAAATTACTAATTAACCAATTAAATACAAATTATTAGTACGTGAATTTTTTAAAGAAAAAGCACAACTAAATGCACCACCGTGAATTTAAATAGTTTTAATCCCGCTTGTTTTCAACAACATGGTGTTTTTGATATAGTTTTGTAGTCTTAAGAAGGATAAATGTTTATAGAACACGGTGCTAAAAATCCGACCGTAAAAAGGTCATTTTACATAAATTATAATACTACGTACAAAAAGTAAGTTGTAGGAAAATTATTAAGAATCCCTTCTGGAGGGAGTGACCTTGTACCTGTACCGGGACTATTTTATGATAAATATAATATAATGTTACTTAAACGCTATTTTTTGTACCTTTTAACTGCGGCCATTTTGTGTAGGATGGGACTTTTTTAGTAGAATTTATAAGCATTGTGTTATCCTTGTAAATATCTGTTTTTGAGGTACATTTAGACCTATTCTCTCTTTAAGATATTTGTCTGACTCCTCATCTAGATCGTGTGACAAACTATTTATATTTCCTTCAAAATAGATTTTTAGGCCCAGTATTGATTTTTTTCAAAGTTCAACGAATTAATACATGGTTCATCAAGCTTAAATTATACAGTACGTTTAAACAGCTGCCATTTTGGCTAGGGCTTAATATGACATTTAATGAGATGTATACCTTAGTCTAATTTAAAATTTTCGTCTGACTTCCTTGTGCCTTCTCAATATGATGGTAAACATTGATATTTGTTTCAAAAATCGCTTTTAAAATGGTTAGGTATAGTACATGTGTGTAAAGTATTATTACTTTGCATTGTTTCAAAAAATACAACATGATGGTGTCGACAGACTTTTGGTACACCTTGTATATATTATTTGGTACACTCTGTATGTATCTTTTGGTACACCCTGTATGTATTGTTTGGTACACCCTGTATGTATTGTTTGGTACACCCTTTATGTATTGTTTAGTACACCCTATATGTATTGTTTGGTACACACTTTATGTATTGTTTGGTACACCCTGTATGTAACGTTTGTTACACCCTGTATATATTGTTTGGTACACCTTTTATGTATTTTTTGGTACACCCAGTATGTATAGTTTAGAACACCCTGTATATACTGTTTGGTACATCCTGTATGTATTGTTTGGTACACCCTGAATGTATTGTTTGGTACACCCTGTATGTATTGTTTGGTACACCTTGTATATATTGTTTGGTACACTCTGTATGTATCGTTTGGTACACCCTGTATGTATTGTTTGGTACACCCTGTATGTATTGTTTGGTACACCCTGTATGTATTTTTTGGTACACCCAGTATGTATAGCTTAGAACACCCTGTATGTATTGTTTGGTACAACATATATCAATCCCCCACAGTTTTATTTTGGATTAAGAGAAGTGGAGTAAAATCAGGTCTTGTGAAACAGCAAATATTTTACCCTGTGGCAATAAACAATAAAACGTATGTGCTCTACAAACTCATAACAAGTGTATTATAAAAACAAACATAACAAAAGTGGCAAGGACAACAGTTATAAATGTAAAACTGACACGGACAAATGTAACATTTGCATTTATGTAAACATGATGTACAATCAGCACATTGTGTTTGTTAAACAATCAGAACAGTTGTTTTTAAAATTTAGTGACTTTAATATTTTGTGAACGAGATGGTTAGAATCGTTTTAGCTTACTAGAGACTGAAATTAATTTCTTTTCATGATTTTTAAATGGAAGCTATAACCATTACGAAGTCCATTTTTAAAAATATGCGTGTTTTACATATACATTATGTCCCATAAACCATTAATAACAAGTATGTACTCAATACTGTGCAGTGGTTCTTTTCCTACGGGTATTTACAATTTAATAGAACAAATCAATAGCGGTTGATGGGGTAGGGTGAGTGGCTTGTACAAGTACAGCTGTAAGTGTATGGGTGGGCGGGTTTAATTTAATGAAAGGTTTTTTTAGTCGAAGATAAAGTATGTACAAAATTGTAAAAAATAAAATTCATAAAAAAGTTATGTTTTTGTTTTAAAAGCATCATTAGAAAGAAATCTTTGCGAGTATAACTTGTATAAGTTGGCGACCATGGAGTAAAATAGTAACTTTATTATTTAGAGTTCGGAATTATGTTCCATGACAAATAACCTCCTTAGCAATCTATAAACACAGAATAGTTTAAAAATTAGCGTAGATATCACTTTCAAAAATAAAAATAAAAAAAATAGGGAATTCATTTTTAAGAGAATATATTTAATTTGTATGTTTTTATTCTATCAGTTAGAGTCTAGTCCAAATACATTTATCATATCCATTCGGGGGATATGTAATAGTTTTATGGTGGAATTTAAAAATGCCCATAAAACCATAGGGAAGCTCCAGACCTGATTTTGATGGAGGAAAACGTTTATTTGTGCTCAATTACTATTCAATATTTATTTTTGCTATATTTATTTATTTATAACTTATTTTCTAAATTAATTTATATATATATAAGTTATTGGATAGCCTTGATTATATTTAACAATAAATTATGCATGTTTTACAATATAGGGGTTAACTAAATTAAATGCACACCATTGAATGAAATATTTAAGATTTTTCCTGTAGGCTGCATAGAACATATTTCAATATATATATTAGATTTGTTAGCTATGTTCTTTGATTTGTTAGTTATGTTCTTTGTTGAATTAAAATTGCCTAATGGCAGTGACCTGATCACAGAGTGAACAAAATGTGTAAGATTTTGCGATCAAAATAACTTTGGCCATTCCCCAATGACCATTCTGAATTTGTACCATTTATTCAGATAAGGTGAGGGTGAACACCCTTAAAGTACAAGGTCATCATGTGATCAAAATACTTCCGTCAAGGCCTCGATTTGGACAGGTTATATGAATAACAGGCACCTACACCGCCCTACTACCGTTTCTTCCAGATTGTACTAACTAAATATTAATCTCAAATGGTGAAAGAAAATTGAGCCCTGGCAACACCGTTGAGTCCGAAACATAATTTTCACGTAACAATTAAGCTCTCGAATGTGTTTTAAGACGACTTTAACATATGCTGCAAAAAAATAGGAAGTATTTTGAGAATGCTTGTTCTTCTTGTGAAATTAATAAGGAAATATGTTCTTTCAAGCAACAGGTTGAGTAGCACAACTTATAATATATAACAAGGAATACGCATTTAGAATGAATAGTATAACATCCAAACTTATTCAAATAAAAAATCGTAATTATAAATACCCGTAGTATAGATAGGAGTGGCAAATATGTTCAACACATCGATATATCGAATTATCAATATATCGCAAACTAAATATCGATCTAACGATAGTATGGAAAGAAAAATATCGATATATCGAGTAACTGATGTATCGAAATATAAATTATGTACAGTATCTGTTTAAAACTATGCACTAACTCTTATATCGTAAACAAAAATACACTCATGTTTTGCTGTCACTGTTTGAAATAGCCTACTGAATGTAAAAATTAAATACATTATGTTCACAAAACAAGTTGTGCTCTGTGGGTTTGAAGGAAAAATTCAAAATAAGAAAAGCATCCCTTTAATTATTCTGTAATTATAAAAGAATAATGTAATAACTTTGTTATTTTCGATTATCAAATTTAAAAATGCCACTAAGCTTCTTAAAATCACAAAAAGGTAACCACATTAATTCGATAAACTGCATTGTTGTACGCTAACCTCACGTATAAATACTAAATAAAGTTACTTTATTATTTCAATGCATATTTTATATGCATAAGGGGTAATTAAAATGTGTATTTTCGAATCGTGATGATTTTGAGGAAAGAGAATAACGAAAATATTTATTGATATGATATATGAGAATATGAAAATATCGATATGGCTGATATTATCGATGTAAAATATCGGTACTAATAATTCTATATCGAAAAATAACTATCGATATCTGATATATCGATACATCGTTGCCACCACTAACAATAATAAATTTTAGTAACGGTAGTCACCAAGTAACACCATTTAGGGCGATTACAGTACAACGTTTAAATGTGAGTGGATGAGGCGCGGGCATTTAAATCCCTTTAAGCCCTTTAAACGACTGATAACCATCGATGTGATAACCTAGTGACGAGCTTTCCGCATTCCAATCAAGGCCGTGGCCTTCCGCCTCCCCCCAACCTCAATCCTCTAGCTGGATATTACATAGCAACTAAAAGTATCATAGTCTTTGCAGGCGCTGAGTGCCTCGCTTGAGTATTGACAAATGTATTTACGAAACTACTGTAAATTTTCGACGTTACATATGAATCTAGTGAAGTTAACAGATGAATGTCCTTATTATTCATTGTACTGTGGTGTTTCTATGCTGAGAGGCTATTTAGCAACATAATAATAACTATGCAAATGCTACTAATGACTGTTTTATTTCTGTCTTGATTTTTGTTTTTTTAATGGAGGTACAAGTTTTATCTGTTTAAAATTATGCACTAATTCTTATTACATGGCCAAAAATACACTTATGTTTCTGTTTAGTGTATTCGCTCACTATTTAGAATAGCCTACTAAATGTAAAAATTAAATACATTTATACAAACGAAACAAGTTGTGGTCTGTGATATTGAATGAACAAATTCAAAGTAAGAATGTACCTTTATTTATCACTTTAATTATAAGATAATGATGTAATAACATTTTTATTTTTGTTTTTCACATTTAAAAATGCCTTCCTAAAAATATTTGAAATTAAACAAATTAATTCAATAAGGCATTCAAATTAGGCATGTTAGAGTCAGCGTTGTAAATTCACACAGAACTTCATTTACGTGTTCCACCAACCAACTGGTTTACAATAAACTACATTTTAGTGCGTTAATCTCACGTAAAAAACTAAATAAAGTTACTTTGTTATTTTAATATATGTTTAGTAAGCACGAAAGGCAATTTAAAAGTGTTTTTTTTTTTAATCGATAAAGTTACATATTTAATTATATTGTGATATGATATATCAGACCAAAATATCCATACGTCCGATATTTTTAAAAGAAAATATTGATACACATATATTGATAAATCGAAAAATATAAATTGCATACTGGTATCGTATTAATATTTTACTTAACTTTAAAAAAAATGCATGTTTATTTTTGTTAACCTTTTAGTGTGCCAAATGAAAAACAATTGCGCAACCATCTCTTTTCATTTACATTTCACTATGTCATTTATTTATGAGTTTAATAAGCATCAAGTCTGATATTGTAAGAATTAAACATCCATATCAATCGAAATGTCAGAAATCATACGACAAAGAGCTTTATGAGCTTTGATTGTATATATAGTAAATAAACATAATGGCATACAGGTCTTATTTAAATAGCCTGCATCTCGTAGTATATATGATGTATTGGATGTGAGATAGAAACAATTCCTAGTATAAATATGACCAGTATCGGTTCTGTGCACGTTTGTTGTCCTCCATTGGGACTTCCCAACAAACAGTTCGAGGAAACATATTTTACCGTAGGTTATGAAACTGTTACGCGTGTCGAACACAATAAACTGTCAACGCCATACTTGTATGGGCGGGTAGTGTATATGTATGGGTGGATCAGTTGGTCAATACCTATGTACGCTTATGGGTGGTTGGGTAGGGGAATACCACTATATGTGTATTCCCATGAAAAACTGATTGCAAATGGTATATCTATTGCACGTATTTAGTGGCAAGGTTTTAATTTTGTTAATACTGATCCTTACACCGTACGTGGGAGAACCTCTATATTTGTATGGGCAGGGGTCTGCTTTCTTTTTGCTTGAGCCATAAGAGGTAAAAAATGTTGATCATAATTACCTCTTTTAAGATATTCAAATAATTTTACCTTGTAAAGGATAAAAAGTGTTTTGATACAGCTAAATTTTATATATTTATATACATTCATCTACAAATTCTATATAGTTACAATAAAACAGATTTAAGATGGCAAACTAAACTAGAAGCTAAAAAACTCATAATTGTAAAAATTAATATGTATGTGAGTAGGTCTAACAATAAATAAACATACTATATAAACAATGATATAAACGTGAATAATACAGCACATCAGTGGATTTGATAAAAAACTAAATATTATACTTAAGTCTTCTTAGGAAATGTATCAATACCGTAACATTAGCTATTAAACAATTAAATGACAATAAAAGCTATAACATTTTTTATTACCAAATTATTATATGATCTTCGATGGTTAAAAAAGAGTAAGTATATAACCCAAAATATGTTTACACAAACTGTACACTTTTATTTAACAAACTTCTTAAACTGCTACACATAAAAAGTAGATTCCTATGTAGCCCATTAATACGAGTCCCCTATTGACCACATTGGTCATTTATTGTTAGGGTGATTATGTTAAATACACTTTTATATTAAAGAAATAAACTGGCAAGAAGTTAGACTGAGATTAGTGACAAGTGTGCTTAACCTAATCTCAGATCTGTAAGAATATTAATAATGAGACATTAGTAAAACGTCTGCAAATAGACTTTAATAAACTATCTAATCTCATATACGTTAAAATACAATAGTAACTGATGTAAAATAAACATTATTGCAAAACTGTATGCTCACTGTTCATTGTTTTATATTTTACTAAATCACACATAAATATTTAGCGGCATTTTTAAAATATACACATTTCAGTGAAATACTATCTGGTTGGTCACACTTATCTTGTCCACACTTGTCACCATTCCAGTCGTTTTGTGGTGTAGCTAAATCATCCAAAAATATTGGAATATATACGTGCTGTTGTCGGACACAATACGTGTAAAATACAATATTTCTGTGTAATAGTTGGACAGAGATCGATGCTAAAACTGCCGAATGAATGTTGATGCATATATATGTGCGTGAGTGCGTGTGTGTGCGTGCGTGCGTGCGTGCGTGCGTGCGTGTGTGTGTGTGTGTGTGTGTGTGTGTGTGTGTGTGTGTGTGTGTGTGTGTGTGTGTGTGTGTGTGTGTGTGTGTGTGTGTGTGTGGTGTGTGTGTGTGTGTGTGTGTGTGTGTGTGTGTGTGTGTGTGTGTGTGTGTGTGTGTGTGTGTGTGTGTGTGTGTGTGTGTGCGCGTGCGTGCGTGCGTGCGTGCGTGCGTGCGTGCGTGCGTGTGTGTGTGTGTGTGTGTGTGTGTGTGTGTGTGTGTGTGTGTGTGTGTGTGTGTGTGTGTGTGTGTGTGTGTGTGTGTGTGCGCGCGCGTGTGTGTGTGTGTGTGTGTGTGTGTGTGTGTGTGTGTGTGTGTGTGTGTGTGTGTGTGTGTGTGTGCGCTATTTTACAGAAATAGCAATAATTTCTGTAAAAATATATATTAAAATATGTGTGCGGTACATTACAATTAATAATAGTAAAAGTAATAAAAGTTAATCCATTGTGAAAACCAGTAAAAAAATGTTTACTATTTTCTTGTTACTAAGAGAAAATTACTAAAACTCAAAACAAAAATAAACCATGCATATTCTTTGCACACAATGAAAACAATGGTACGATTAGATTTCTCTTATGCCTCTTAGTTTCTTCTTAAACAGCCTTATAACTTAGGTATACATAATTTCTGATCCGACAGCGTATTATGGAATCCAAAGTCCTTTGTTTATTCTAATTTTTGGCTAGTTGACAAGTCTGATTCTCAGTGCTCTACTATAGACAAAATCTAGCCAAACACTTTAGATACTTAAAATGGTCTACAATAGTATCCATACTAATGGCAATTAGTAATATATCATTGCCTATCGTGAACTGACAGTAGAACATATGAAATACAAAACGATCCGTAAATTACAGCGGGCAGCTGAGTTGTTGCGTCAAGCTGTAGTTTTTGATACATCTTACATTCTAATGAATTATTTATGTATAGTAAATACTATAAGGTATTTATAAATATATTTATAATAGGATTGTTATTGGATGAGTAATACTGATTTTAAAGCTCACTAAATAAACCATTGGAAAGTATTGTTTGTTAGAGTTAGAAATATGATTTTGGTCGTATCTTTTATCGTTAGCTAAAAACATAAACTGAAATTTGCTTTTTTATCTTTTTATATAAAGATCATTCAGTAAAGTAATAAAGGCTGCAAATCTGATTTAACTTTATATAAAGTAAACTTTAGTAATATTGGAAAACTAATAAATCTTATAATGTATTTTAAGAGTAAAACCAATCTTATATGGTATTTTTAACACTCTAAATACAAACTAACTTCAAAATCTCTTTTTGAGGATGATGGTGAACAAGAATGTTGTTTTTTTTATTATTTTTTAAAAATATTATACAGCTAACTTCAACTATCGTTTTCGGATGTTTGTTAGATAGCACATTATTGCTACATTTAAGTTCAATTAGTTGCTAACTTTCTTAAATATTGTAATTTATAATTTATGAAGTTACCTGCAAATACCTTATAGACTTGCTCAACCCTGACAATATAAAGGGATAACCATCTAGTTCGTTTATCTGACGATACAGGGTGTTACAAAAGGTTAGGCTGGCTGTGCATTTCCAGATTCTATGTGTGATTCTAAGCTAACAATTAAGCATAATATTTTTTCAAATTACGTATTTTTTAGCAGCCAGACGCCATTTTGTTTTTTCCTTAAAACAATTTATATCTTTGTTGTTACCTTTACGATTATTACAAAACTCGGTAAAAAGATCAGAAAGTAGTATTTAATAAAAACTATTTTTAAATTATTTGTCTTATTTTCATACTGGCAGCCATTTTATTTTTATTTTAACAAATATATTTAAAAACTACTGATTTTATAAACGTTGTGTAGGTTACAAAACAGTTTTTTAACAAGTAACCCTTTTTCAATAATACCTAATTTGTAAAAATTACTTAAGAAATAAAATGCCCACCATTTTTTAAAAATAATAAAGATAATTAAAAAGTATTCTTGTATTGAATACTGCCAAAATGGACATGTTTACCAAATTTTGTAATAACAACAAATATATAAGTTGTTTTATGGAAAAAATTGCGTCTAGCTGGTAAAAAATTGGAAACAAAAAAAATATTATAGTTAATTTTTAGCTTAGATTCACAAATAGAATCTGAAAATGCACAGCCAGCCCAACCTTTTTGTAACACCTAATATATTCGTCAACCTTTACTTATTGGTAGAAAGTAATTTATTAAACTTGTCAATTCCACAGCCATCTACATAAAAACAATATTCACTGTAAAACCTTTGTCAGTATCCATAACAATCCATTTTGTTAGTAATAACCTTAACTATTGCATGCACTCTATCTGTATTATTTTTTCTGGCATCTAATTAACTTTATTTCCCCACCTTGTGGCCATAAGAACATTTTGCCAAGTTTATTTGAATAATATTATGCATTCAGACGAAAAACCACAATGTGACAACTAATGCACTAGATGATCTCATAAACATTGTGTAAAAATGAGTATGCTGTTTGAATACGAGTGAAGGAAATCAAACATTTAATTTTTCTCTAATAAACTGTTTTCTGTCTGTGGACATATCTCAACTGTTAAATAAGCCTTTGTGAGTTATAAAGTTGATTTATCAATAAAAATATCGCTCACAGTTTCTTGTATGAATAAGTTAAAGTTGATCCCCTTAGAACTGGCTGATATCAAAAGTGATATTGAAGCAGTTGTGATAAAATATTACATTTGAGCCAGTTTGGAAGGATTACAGAACAGGTTGACTGTGCTTGATGCTACCTGCAGTGAGAGTAAAGATCTAAAAGCATAGCAAAGAAGATAAGTGAACGAAATTTATAATATTGTTATGAGAGAGGTACAACGATGGTTTTGGACTTCCTTCATTGTGTCATCTTTTGATGAAAAACAAGAAAAGACCATAATTCACTGAATAAAATCTTTTAATGAATATCATTTACTTATTCATGTCAAATTTATTAAAACATTTTGATCCAGGTAAAAAGAGATCGTTATTTTGTTAAAATAAAGAAGTACAATTAATCTGGTGTTGTTCCAGTATTGTTGATTAAGGCAGTAGAAACAATTAATTAATAACATTTGTATTAATACTTAAAGGTTGAGTATGCACAATTATTTCATTTATTTAAAATTAATAAATTGAAAGGTCAATTACAATACTATTAGATCCTGGATTAGGTATACATTCAGTGTATCCACCTATAAACATCAACTAAAGAAAATTAATTACAATTAAATGTAATGAAATATATATTTGTTTTGTGGTTAATTTAGGACTATTGAGTCCTACTAGTACCACACTGTACCCAATAAATAAAGCCTCTACGTAAGCACTTTATACAAACACTTTTTCTCACAAGAGTTACATAATTGTTGAATAAATTGCTATGGATCGCTGAGATTAGTAATGTGCAATTACAACACTTTATATATATATTTATATTCAATTGAAATAATAATTATTTCATTGTCTGAAATACTGTATGTAAGTGTACATCATAAATGAGTTACAAAACAAGTCATTACCTGATAAAAATTGACAGAAAACGTATTTAAAACTATTAGTAAGAATACAATTTTATAAGTAGCTAAAATCACGTATATAAGGTAAATAAATGCAAGATGTAACTGAGGGATAACTTAAAGATGCTAATTTGGTATTAACGTTTCATACCTATAAATATGTCTAGCTACAAATATAGAGCTGTTTTCATGCTTTATAGAATACATATTTTAAGTTCAACAGCTTGTATAACATCGTAGATTAACTTAGTCTGTTAGTAAAGCTGTGTTTGAACTATGAAGTTCATCCAAGTTAAGATATATGTGTACTCAGTTTCCATTAGACGGAGATTTTACTCACGTTAACTACCTAATTAACTGTTCTCATTAAATATTGTAGAAACATGCTCCAGTTAGAGGTGTTTTCTAAAGTTATCAACTATTAACAATTTAAATGATTTGTATTTCATCTATTATATTATTTTAAGCTGTTTAAGTAAACGTTACCTAATACTATATTATAGTGTTAACACTAATTATTATGGTGTTAGTGCTACAATAGTAAGGAAATACTATATAGTTTCCATACATATATTTTAAGTTCTACTGTAAATGTCGACTTACTAATAATATTTGATGTAAAATTAATACTTTATTATACGTTTACACTTTTAAAATATTTTAATATAGTCGTGCAATGTTATGTGAGGAAAGCAGAGAAATTCCCTAGTATTTGCAGAATCTTATTCCCTATTCAACTCGCATACCTCTTCTATTTGTCCAGGTCCAGCAAATAATGCCTCATCTGACTCACGATGAAATGTGCTGTCTCTCTTAAATTTTTATCATTGACCTCTAAAAACTGCCAACAAAACATTTTTCACTAATCATAATCAATTAACTTGGAACGTGTATTTTATGAAGTTTCGAAAGAAATAGAAACCTAAGAAAAGCCAATCATCGGGAAAAATTTGGTATCTATAACATTTATGATTTATTTAAAATAGTAATAATGGATTTATTTTACTAAAGTATTGTTTGAAAAGGGCGAACTTAGGACTAATTCTTTTAGATGTAAGCACTCTCTTATACTTAAATGTTGGAAGGGCAAACATTTTTTCATAAAACACTTTAACCTAAGAACAAATAAATAGTTAAAAATTTATTTTGAATATTTATTGTTATTTTTGTAAACATTACTGCTTTATTAAAAGCGTCAAAAATATAAAGTTAAGTATTTTTTATTTGAGTTTTAACCAAGATGAACAGTGTTATGACGTATTTTCTCTGTTCTTCTGCTAAGATGATCTGTAATAATATTAACAAATCTTTAAAACTGCTAGTTTTGAAAACCAACCGTCACCTGATATAACCTTGTCATGTTCAGCTCTCAGCGACCTACCTTCTGTTCGGTCACATACATCATTTTTACGACAGTCAGACATCCCAACTGTGTATTGGTAAACGGACATGACTCATATATGTAACATTCTGTTGCTATTTTGTAATATACACATTAAAAATAATTGACATACAATTGACCAAACAGTTTTTGAAATGGTGCATGGATGTATAGTTAAATAAAATTTCAATTGTGATACCGTATATTTTAATAGGGATATACATTACTGAAATTTTTTAAATCTTGGTATTATTTTAGTAATTTTACATTTTATCTTAACTTTAGGAAAAAAATATTTTTTATGGAACTTACTACATAAAAAAAATAAAATATACAAAATGCAATGTTATGGTTAAGTGTTTGTTTATAAATTGTTATTATATATTTATAATTATAATATTGGCTTTATTGCAACATCATATATTACATATAAATGAAAATTTAGCCTTTGTGTATATATCTATGTTTATAAAAGAGGATGTTTGTATATATATATATATATATATATATATATATATATATATATACAAATATATGTTTGAAGTTTATACGCTGCCAAACCATCCAACCGATCGCCATGAAACTTTAGGATGTTGTCCTGTCCAAATCATCAGCAAATATTGGAATATATACGCGCCGTTATATCGGACCCAATACGTATAAATTACAATATTTCCATGTGCCAGGTGCACAGATAACGGTATTATAACACTGAATAAATGTTTATGCATGTAAAGTCAGTTAATTGGTACCATTTTATAAAAATAACAAACAAACTAAACAAGATAATGAGTTATTGTCTATTGCCAAAAGAAGTCAAGTTATTATATCAATTTTCCTTTGCCAACTTAAAACACATTTAAGTTGGACAAAGAAGTTTTCGTTTATCCATGACTAATTCCTTGTTTTTGGTGTACATTATATAGGGATGTGGAAAATCGAAGATATACAGAAGATGTAGTGAAATTGTATGTAATAGAATGATTAAAATAAAAACTATTAGATTTTTGTTAAAAAACTAATGTGGTGAGGAGTTTTAACCCTAACTATTGACGTTAAATTGTATGACTATGGATGGAAGTAATGTTCCTTGATTGTAAGAAAGTAAAATAATAAATAAACTATTTTACTAATATAACTAAGCTAAGAACTCATTCGAATGTCTTGCAATACATAAGATGATATGTTTATGTTCAACCGTTTACGTTAAATTAACTTTGTCTGACATTCAAGCTGTGTTAAAATTATGGAGTTTATCCAAGTTGAAATTTAAGCGAGATATTGTGTGTACATAGTTTTCATTAGAGGTCGATTTATTTTGTGATAACCAACTAAACTTTCTACAAAATTAGGTATATTTATAAGTAATAAATACACTTATGTAATATTTAGAATTTATTTTGATTATTTCAATATTTAGACTTTATTAAATGTTGGGCCTCGTTTTAATAAAAAACTGTTATATATCATTTATTTACGTTGTTTGTTTTTTATTATATATGATCTTTAATATTCCCTTTCTCTCTCTTATAATCACGTTTTACCCTTAATTAGCTTCGATTAAAGGAAAATATTAAATAATTAGCATCATAAAATATATGTATAATTTTTACTCTTAACTATATTTGTTTACAACATAAAAATATGTCAGAGTCTAATAAATAATTATCTTACTGCTGTAAATTATGATCATGTTTTGTAGCCAACCAAGAATATAACCTATATTACAGCCAGGTGTAATTGATTAAAATTAGACCCCCAGGGATTCTTTTGTGAATCCCTCTGGTCTGAGGAAGTTGAGCGTGGATCACGATAATATTTGTGCATTTTGTACTTGTATTGTAATATATTTGTGCGTTTTGTGCTTATATTGTAATATATTTGTGCGTTTTGTGCTTATATTGTAATACATTTGTGTTGTGTGACGTTTACTTGTACTGTAGAAATATGTAGTCAATAATTTAATTTAAAATAAGAAGTTAACATTACCAGTTTTATTTCGTAGACTTAAACAGTCGACGTCATTACTAATAACTTCTGGTAATGACTGTGTCAAGGTGCTATCTACAATATTTACATCACCAAACGTTTCCAAAGATACCACATCATAGGCATGGGCGAAACGTTTGGCGATGTAAATATTGTAGATAGCACCTTGAAGCGGTCGTTATCGGAAGCTTTAACAATTAGAAATTACCAGTAAACTTTGAGAAGAATTACCCTGAGGCAAGACAAGGTAAGTATTCTCAAATCTGCAAAGTAACGAGATACGATCTCACCAGGGGACTTCTTTTCAGCAAAATACTAATACGGTCGTAGCCCAACCCAAACTATATTGAGGTTGAGCGAGTCTAAATCTGAAAGAAGATAGCCAAATGAGCTAGAAATCATGAATAAGATGGTCCAAAGACGAAGGATACAGAAGTAAGACTATCAAGCCAGTCGATAGTCGAGCCAGGTCGATAAGCGAATTTGAAACTATGTGGACCTTAAAAAGTATCTCTCGTTGTATGCTATACATTGTCTAGGATATATATGCTTATAATAATAGTTTTAAAAACTGTAGTGCATTAGCTTTTCCTAATCGTAATGTACCTTTATGATTGAAATCGTTATTATTGTACGGTAGGCCTATAGTAAATAAAAAGAAAACAGAAAGCTATATAGTGAATAATTTTAATTACAATAAGAAGTGAAAATTACAAGTTTTATTTTGTAGACTTAAACGGTCGGTATCATTACTAATAACTAAAGCTTCCGGTCACGACCACGTCCAGGACTTATCTACAATATTTATGTCACCAAACGTTTCTCCCATGCTGTGATGTAAATATTGTAGATACCACCTTGACGTGGTCGTTACCGGAAGCTTTGCTTAAAAAATTACATCTTTAACTGTTTATTTTTTAAACAAGATATAATAATTAAAGTAAATTATTTTTAAATTGTGGCTATAAACCACTGGCTCTTGATATATAAATGACTATTACATTCAGTTTGCATGAATAAATTTCATGCCAGGTCATATTTCTCATATTCACCACCATCAGATATCCCAGTTGTGTATTGGTGAATGTATATAGTCCGTAATTATATACATTCCTATGTTATTTTGGAAAATACACAGTTAAAATATGGTACAACAAATATATCACTGCATCTGCTGATCGATAAATATTGACTAGCTAGATAAATATGATTGTACATGAATATTTCTGCATATTATGATAATGTCATGCATTAATATCTCAATAAAATCAGCTAACAAGATGTTGGTATTTTGTTTGTTAGCTTACCAGAATATACCAGTTGACCGATTTCCCGATTTCATAATCACTATAATATTTATTATATGTCATAGTAATAAACTGCTTAATATTTATGAATAACTAAATACGATTAAATTAATTGATTTCTCATTAATACATTCCAATATTACGTTAATGAAAAAATAGCGAAAAATAGAACTGGCCACTGTATGCATTAGTGTGACCAGTTGCACAAAATAACAATAAAAACACATTAATAACAGTAGATTATAGAATTATAATAATTTTATATAGTAATAATTACTATTTATGGCAAATACCACTAAATATCTGAATGTTTCAAAAGGAAAACTTATATATAGCACTTGAATACATCAGAACAAAAAAACTTACTAACAGAAAAAATAAAATGCTACAAAACATCTGATTTACATTTGTACCTATGCTACCATGGCAAAAAACCCATCGAAAATTATTCTTGCACCTATGGGCATTAACTTGTTTGAAACATTACAACTATTCTGAAAAGTTTTCCTTTTTTTCAAGGCGTTGCTGATTTTAATAGAAATGGCAAATATTATTCCACATTTTACTAACTGCACGGTCTTTTTTATAGTTTAGGTTATGTACTATACCTACAAATCAACAACAGTGGGTAATGTATTGCTTGAGTACGTTTAGTTAACTACAAATCACGTTATTCGTGTACAAGAATGAAGAAGGTTATCACTTTTCCTTACATGATGACTCTTTAACAAGGCTAATCCTAGATAGAGAAAGACCAAATCCATGCTAGAACTTGTTAAGCTTATCTGAGTGAGAAGTTTAACGAGGGATTGGAGTGGTGTAAGTCCAACAAAACTACGTGACAGCTAGATACCAAACTCTTTAATGCTTGTCCCGTAGCTTGCCAGTTTATATCTTCTGGTAAAATGCAACGACTCCGTGCGGTAACTACTAAATCCAGTTCTGTATGTTAGGTATATGGAGTGGAAAAGCTAATTTACGTCTTAAATTAAATAAAAGTTAAGACTACTTTATGTTACATTTTTCAAATAAGTTTTAATTGTGATGGTTAAACGAATTCAACTTTAATTCAGAGTTCTATATCCATCTCAAGGATGAGGATGTATGCATATGTCCAAAGGGAGGTTTTGGACCTTTACCAACATTTGTTGCAGTGGTGTAGTCTGGTGTAGCACAGCACTTCCATGGAAACGAAAACATAATGCTTACTACATATACATGCCGAGGGAAACATTTATTGACACTTTTATATGAAACTAAAACATTAAAACCATCGTCTTTCATCTTTAATCATTAATAAGGTCCTGCCAAAAATTACATATTCGTAGAAAATAATTTAAAAGCATGTTATGATAAAAGGTCACAGGAGGCTAATATAGAGGACGTTTAAAAAAAGAATGACATAATTTTATATTGATATATTTATTAGGAACATATTATGTTTTACTATGGAATATAATTATACTATTTAGCCCCAAATAATATTTCAGTTATTTTAAAGAATGTAATATATAGAATAAGAAAGAAACATAATTTTTAGGAATACCCCTGGATCTTTTGACTATAATGGATTTTGACAATTTAGCAAGTTATAAAGATATTAGTAGGCCTTATTTTAATGTAAAATATATAAATCAACGTAATATAGGATATGGTCTAAGACGTAAAATATTTGATGTTCAGACACATTACAACAATTATGGAACACTAATTTCAGAATATAGGGTACTATCACTACACATTCATTGCCTAGAAAATTTCAAACACTACCAAATAATAAATTACAAACATTGCTTAAAATACATTTCATTAATTTTAAAAAAATGCAAATTAATATCATATTAAACATACTACTTGGTAATTATATTATAAAAAGATTTATTTAGCTTACCTAAAGATAAATACCTATACCAACTTCATAACCTATAATCGACACAACGCTTATACACAACTACCTCACTATTTTTCTTTTGAGATAACACAGATTGTAAGAAAAATAATTTTTAACTCTTTCATAAAAAAAACTACTATTATACTACCAAGAAAAAACAAAAAAATATTTATGGGTTATGGTAAAGATAGGGCTAATCCACCCATAACATTCATACATAGACTGAGCAGACGATGAATTTGAAAAAAAAAAAAAAAAATAGTACTTCTTGTTTGTTCAATCATATAAATATATGTAAGACACAACAGGGTCGGTCAAAGTCGCCTCACCAGGAATTTGTCTCTTTGTGTTATAATAACTCTTTCAAATATATAATTTCTATAAAAAAACACTCACATTTACATAATATGCAGTATTGTACATCTCACTCAACCTGTTAGGCAATAGAGGATTTTTTATTTATGATTACGTAAGATTTAACATGTCCTTTAGGTTTTTATTTCGTTTATTAACATTGATATTTGTTTGTTGTAATTTAAGTTATTAATTTTATGGGAAGAATATAATATAATATTGTTATGGTACTGTACTTTTTCACAATATTTATCTGTTGACAGAAATATTGAAAACATATAAGCATTATAATGAAACACTATGTAATATATATATATATATATATATATATTTGTTTATTTAAACAGCAAGAAATGTTAGTTTATCTCTTAATTAGCACGCTAAAGATACTAATATATATGCTGCTATGTAATTTAAAATGTTATGTCATTTTTTAAATAAATAAATCAAAATAAAAAAAAACAAAGGTTTTACCCTAACATATTGGAAATAACATACTCACAAAAGTATGAAGTTTACTAAAACGTATCATAAATGTTCAATATGTCCTCCCTTTGCAGCATGGATGACACCTAGTCGATAACTGAAATCGTCTCAAATTCTTCGTAATGTGTCTGCTGTCAGCTGATATTCTGTTTTTATGTTCATCAATATCACGAGCCAAGGGAGAAACATATACTCTTTCTTCAAAATATCCCTATAGGAAAAAAAAAACTCATAGTGTTAAGTCATGATACCAAGAGGCCAAGAATAAAGCTTGGTAATGAGTTCCGGTATGCCCTATCCTACGTCGAGGGAAGTTGTCATTGAGGAAACTGCGTACGTCGAGTTGCCATTGCGGTGGTGCTCCACCTTGTTGAAACATGAAGTAGTCCGAGTTAAAAGTAAGTTGGGGGAATAACCAGTTATGTAGAAATTGTGACATTATTTTTTAAACATATTTGTGCAACAACCAAGATAAAACTTGGGTTTTCAATGCCAAAAACAATTCTCTATTTACAAGAACATACGTATTCTTTGCTTTTGAATTTTATAACAAGCTCCCAGATGATATGAAAAAATACAAATCGTTTGGAAAACTACTAACAATTAAATATCAGACATGATTCGTTATGGTATGTAAGTAAATATTTGTTACACTTCTTAACTGAAAAAACTTACCCTGACCTACATTATAGTTACACAATTTTAATCAATTTATACATTACTCAACATAAGTACCAGGTATTGTTTGTGTATATACATAATATTATAAAACGTCACTAATGTGTAAATATTTATACTTACATTCTACAGATGTGCTATATTTTATTTTTTAATAAATTAACTTGATGGTAATATTATTTTTTATATTATTACTCTACATAGAGGTTAGGTTTTTTTTTCAAAGATGTTCAATGAATAATTTAATTTTCACAGAAACATCTTGAAGGAAATATCCATAGATATTCAGTAAATTCCAGGAAATTGTGAATCCTTTCGATCATAGACTTTCTAAATAATTAGCGTTGAACGATTTCAAGTACTTACAAGTAGCTAATTGTACCCTTCAAAATAAAGAGCTCTTCTAAGAAATAAATTCCATCTTTGATTACGTTATTTTTATTTTAAAACTATATTATTATTATTTTTAATTGGGTGTTTTGGAAATATAAAAATATGTGTTTACTTAGAAATTACATGACTTATATCTATAGTAAAAGTATTTATTTACTTTTACAACAGAAATACATAATGTAATTTCTAAGAAAACACATTTTGCATAATAATATTTAATGTAATATATACAATGTATTATACTTTTTAACATTCCAAAAACTCATTTTATGAGATATTAATACTATAGGTGGTAAATACGAATGATATTTTGTTTCCTATTGTGACAGTATTTTACTCTTAAGATTTTCCTCTCTTTTACTCTTGTTAATTCACAATGGGTATGTACAATCGCAATATATTGTTAGACTAGGTAAACTATCGTAATATATGTAAACTATCATAGTATAGGTAAACTATCGTAGTATATGTAAACTATCGTAGTATATGTAAACTATCGTAGTATATGTAAACTATCGTAGTATAGGTAAACTATCATAGTATAGGTAAACTATCGTAGTATATGTAAACTATCGTAGTATAGGTAAACTATCGTAGTATATGTAAACTATCGTAGTATATGTAAAGTATCATAGTATAGGTAAACTATCGTAGTATATGTAAACTATCGTAGTATATGTAAACTATCGTAGTATATGTAAACTATCGTAGTATATGTAAACTATCGTAGTATAGGTAAACTATCGTAGTATATGTAAACTATCGTAGTATAGGTAAACTATCGTAGTATATGTAAACTATCATAGTATAGGTAAACTATCGTAGTATAGGTAAACTATCGTAGTATAGGTAAACTATCGTAGTATAGGTAAACTATCGTAGTATATGTAAACTATCGTAGTATATATAAACTATCTTAGTATAGGTAATCTATCGTAGCATATGTAAACTATCGTATTATAGGTAAACTATCGTAGTATATGTAAACTATCATAGTATAGGTAAACTATCGTAGTATAGGTAAACTATCGTAGTATATGTAAACTATCGTAGTATAGGTAAACTATCATAGTATAGGTAAACTATCGTAGTATATGTAAACTATCGTAGTATATGTAAACTATCGTAGTATATGTAAACTATCGTAGTATAGGTAAACTATCGTAGTATATGTAAACTATCGTAGTATATGTAAACTATCGTAGTATTGGTAAACTAGCGTAGTATATGTAAATTATCGTAGTATATGTACACTATCGTAGTATATGTAAACTATCGTAGTATATGTAAACTATCGTAGTATGGGTAAACTAGCGTAGTATATGTAAATTATCGTAGTATGGGTAAACTAGCGTAGTATATGTAAACTATCGTAGTATATGTAAACTATCGTAGTGTAGGTAAACTATCGTAGTATATGTAAACTATCGTAGTATATGTAAATTATCGTAGTATATGTAAACTATCGTAGTATATGTAAACTATCGTAGTATATGTAAACTATCGTAGTATATGTAAACTATCGTAATATAGGTAAACTATCGTAGTATATGTAAACTATCGTAGTATATGTAAACTATCGTAGTATATGTAAACTATCGTAGTATATGTAAACTATCGTAGTATATGTAAACTATCGTAATATAGGTAAACTATCGTAGTATATGTAAACTATCGTAGTATATGTAAACTATCGTAGTATATGTAAACTATCGTAATATAGGTAAACTATCGTAGTATATGTAAACTATCGTAGTATATGTAAACTATCGTAGTATATGTAAATTATCGTAGTATATGTAAACTATCGTAGTATATGTAAACTATCGTAGTATATGTAAACTATCGTAATATAGGTAAACTATCGTAGTATATGTAAACTATCGTAGTATATGTAAACTATCGTAGTATATGTAAACTATCGTAGTATAGGTAAACTATCGTAGTATATGTAAACTATCGTAGTATATGTAAACTATCGTAGTATATGTAAACTATCGTAGTATATGTAAACTATCGTAGTATATGTAAACTATCGTAGTATATGTAAACTATCGTAGTATATGTAAACTATCGTAGTATATGTAAACTATCGTAATATAGGTAAACTATCGTAGTATATGTAAACTATCGTAGTATAGGTAAACTATCGTAGTATATGTAAACTATCGTAGTATATGTAAAATATCGTAGTATAGGTAAACTATGGTAGTATATGTAAACTATCGTATTATAGGTAAAGTATTGTAGTATTGGTAAACTATCGTATTATAGGTAAGATATCGTAGTATTGTAGTAGTATTGTAGTATAAGTAAACTGTCGTAGTATAGGTTAACTATCGTAGTATATATAAACTATCGTAGTATTTGTAAACTATCGTAGTATATGTAAACTATCGTAGTATATGTAAACTATCGTAGTATATGGAAACTATCGTAGTATATGTAAACTATCGTAGTATATGTAAACTATCGTAGTATATGTAAACTATCGTAATATAGGTAAACTATCGTAGTATATGTAAACTATCGTAGTATATGTAAACTATCGTAGTATATGTAAACTATCGTAATATAGGTAAACTATCGTAGTATATGTAAACTATCGTAGTATATGTAAACTATCGTAGTATATGTAAACTATCGTAGTATAGGTAAACTATCGTAGTATATGTAAACTATCGTAGTATACGTAAACTATCGTAGTATATGTAAACTATTGTAGTATATGTAAACTATCGTAGTATATGTAAACTATCGTAGTATATGTAAACTATCGTAGTATATGTAAACTAACGTAGTATATGTAAACTATCGTAGTATATGTAAACTATCGTAATATAGGTAAACTATCGTAGTATATGTAAACTATCGTAGTATAGGTAAACTATCGTAGTATATGTAAACTATCGTAGTATATGTAAAATATCGTAGTATGGGTAAACTATCGTAGTATATGTAAACTATCGTAATATAGGTAAACTATCGTAGTATATGTAAACTATCGTAGTATATGTAAACTATCGTAGTATATGTAAACTATCGTAGTATAGGTAAACTATCGTAGTATATGTAAACTATCGTAGTATATGTAAAATATCGTAGTATGGGTAAACTAGCGTAGTAAATGTAAATTATCGTAGTATATGTAAACTATCGTAGTATAGGTAAACTATCGTATTATAGGTAAGATATCGTAGTATTGTAGTAGTATTGTAGTATAAGTAAACTGTCGTAGTATAGGTTAACTATCGTAGTATATATAAACTATCGTAGTATTTGTAAACTATCGTAGTATATGTAAACTATCGTAGTATATGTAAACTATCGTAGTATATGTAAACTATCGTAGTATATGTAAACTATCGTAGTATATGTAAACTATCGTAGTATATGTAAACTATCGTAGTATAGGTAAACTATCGTAGTATATGTAAACTATCGTAGTATATGTAAACTATCGTAGTATTGGTAAACTAGCGTAGTATATGTAAATTATCGTAGTATATGTAAACTATCGTAGTATATGTAAACTATCGTAGTATGGGTAAACTAGCGTAGTATATGTAAATTATCGTAGTATGGGTAAACTAGCGTAGTATATGTAAACTATCGTAGTATATGTAAACTATCGTAGTATAGGTAAACTATCGTAGTATATGTAAACTATCGTAGTATGGGTAAACTAGCGTAGTATATGTAAATTATCGTAGTATATGTAAACTATCGTAGTATATGTAAACTATCGTAGTATATGTAAACTATCGTAGTATATGTAAACTATCGTAATATAGGTAAAGTATCGTAGTATATGTAAACTATCGTAGTATATGTAAACTATCGTAGTATATGTAAACTATCGTAGTATATGTAAACTATCGTAGTATATGTAAACTATCGTAGTATAGGTAAACTATCGTAGTATAGGTAAACTATCGTAGTATATGTAAACTATCGTAGTATATGTAAACTATCGTAGTATATGTAAACTATCGTAATATAGGTAAACTATCGTAGTATATGTAAACTATCGTAATATAGGTAAACTATCGTAGTATATGTAAACTATCGTAGTATATGTAAACTATCGTAGTATAGGTAAACTATCGTAGTATATGTAAACTATCGTAGTATATGTAAACTATCGTAGTATAGGTAAACTATCGTAGTATATGTAAACTATCGTAGTATATGTAAACTATCGTAGTATATGTAAACTATCGTAGTATATGTAAACTATCGTAGTATAGGTAAACTATCGTAGTATATGTAAACTATCGTAGTATATGTAAACTATCGTAGTATATGTAAACTATCGTAGTATATGTAAACTATCGTAGTATATGTAAACTATCGTAGTATATGTAAACTATCGTAATATAGGTAAACTATCGTAGTATATGTAAACTATCGTAATATAGGTAAACTATCGTAGTATATGTAAACTATCGTAGTATATGTAAACTATCATAGTATTGGTAAACTATCGTAGTATATGTAAAGTATCGTAGTATATGTAAACTATCTTAGTATAGGTAATCTATCGTAGTATATGTAAACTATCGTAGTATATGTAAACTATGTCAGTATATGTAAACTATCGTAGTATATGTAAACTATCGTAATATAGGTAAACTATCGTAGTATATGTAAACTATCGTAGTATAGGTAAACTATCGTAGTATATGTAAACTATCGTAGTATATGTAAACTATCGTAGTATATGTAAACTATCGTAGTATATGTAAACTATCGTAGTATGGGTTAACTAGCGTAGTATATGTAAACTATCGTAGTATATGTTAACTATCGTAGTATATGTAAACTATCGTAGTATATGTAAACTATCGTAGTATATGTAAACTATCGTAGTATATGTAAACTATCGTATTATATGTAAACTATCGTAGTATATGTAAACTATCGTAGTATATGTAAACTATCGTAATATAGGTAAACTATCGTAGTATATGTAAACTATCGTAGTATAGGTAAACTATCGTAGTATATGTAAACCATCGTAGTATATGTAAACTATCGTAGTATATGTAAACTATCGTAGTATATGTAAACTATCGTAGTATATGTAAACTATCGTAGTATATGTAAACTATCGTAGTATATGTAAACTATCGTAGTATAGGTAAACTATCGTAGTATATGTAAACTATCGTAGTATATGTAAACTATCGTAGTATATGTAAACTATCGTAGTATATGTAAACTATCGTAGTATATGTAAACTATCGTAGTATATGTAAACTATCGTAGTATATGTAAACTATCGTAGTATATGTAAACTATCGTAGTATAGGTAAACTATCGTAGTATATGTAAACTATCGTAGTATATGTAAACTATCGTAGTATATGTAAACTATCGTAGTATATGTAAACTATCGTAATATAGGTAAACTATCGTAGTATATGTAAACTATCGTAATATAGGTAAACTATCGTAGTATATGTAAACTATCGTAGTATATGTAAACTATCGTAGTATATGTAAACTATCGTAGTATAGGTAAACTATCGTAGTATATGTAAACTATCGTAGTATATGTAAACTATCGTAGTATAGGTAAACTATCGTAGTATATGTAAACTATCGTAGTATATGTAAACTATCGTAGTATATGTAAACTATTGTAGTATATGTAATTTATCGTAATATAGGTAAACTATCGTAGTATATGTAAACTATCGTAGTATAGGTAAACTATCGTAGTATATGTAAACTATCGTAGTATATGTAAAATATCGTAGTATGGGTAAACTATCGTAGTATATGTAAACTATCGTAGTATAGGTAAACTATCGTAGTATATGTAAACTATCGTAGTATATGTAAACTATCGTAGTATATGTAAACTATCGTAGTATAGGTAAACTATCGTAGTATATGTAAACTATCGTAGTATATGTAAAATATCGTAGTATGGGTAAACTAGCGTAGTATATGTAAATTATCGTAGTATAGGTAAACTATCGTATTATAGGTAAGATATCGTAGTATTGTAGTAGTATTGTAGTATAAGTAAACTGTCGTAGTATAGGTTAACTATCGTAGTATATATAAACTATCGTAGTATTTGTAAACTATCGTAGTATGGTAAACTATGGTGGTATATGTAAACTATCGTAGTATAGGTAAACTATCGTAGTATATGTAAACTATCGTAGTATATGTAAACTATCGTAGTATAGGTAAACTATCGTATTATAGGTAAGATATCGTAGTATTGTAGTAGTATTGTAGTATAAGTAAACTGTCGTAGTATAGGTTAACTATCGTAGTATATGTAAACTATCGTAGTATATGTAAACTATCGTAGTATGGTAAAATATGGTGGTATATGTAAACTATCGTAGTATATGTAAACTATCGTAGTATAGGTAAACTATCAGTAAATTGACCCTTTTAATTCCCTTGGCTTTAGTGGTTATTGGCTTTACTTTTTAGCTAAACTTGATATTTAGAACTAAACAAACTAATTCCAAGTAATAATCATTTAAAAAACAACATGCATGGAAGTTTTTCGTAATCGTACATTAATTTTACACTACTGACTTCTGTATTAGCAAATTATGTTTAATAATTGTATTACTGCATAAATTTTATTTTTTATGTGTCAAAGAATCCTTACAAGCAAAAGTACTCTGACAAAGACTCAGTACTTAATTTTTATTAAATATTACAACATTATGAAATATATACCTTGGTTAAAAATATCTTACTCGAAGGAGCTTTAGGGATTATTAGTACTATCCTATGCCACTCCAATGAAAATATAAAAAATAGGAACCAAATTAGTACGTAAAAAAAATGTCTTAAAATATTTTATTAGTTACCAATTACATAACTAAATAACCAAAGTAAATATTACTTTTTAAGACATTATACGAGGGCATTGAAACAAACTCTGCAGACAATTGTTTCCTGAGCGGTTTTAATCTTATCCCTCAACGCTAAGGAAGTTAGCAGGCTTAGCTGCCCCATGAGGAAGAAGCTTTCAGTGCCATCTGAAGTTCAATGAAGTGAAAGACACCTTTCAGTGGCGTTAAACCTACACTTTATGTGACTTGAGTTACACGGTGCTCCTACAAGTCACACCTCCAATTCCACTTTATTTTGATATTTTACTTTAATAGAATTTAAACTAGAGTTAAAATTTCAAGTTGCGAATTAATATGGAACGTTCACGACTGTATTATGTATATATTATCTTTTTATTAATCATACACAATTGGTTTTTGTGCATTAAAAAAGTACAAAAATAAAATATACCTTCATAAATAAGATCAATATGACCTATGACGTAAAAAACAATAATCAACAAATAAACCACACTTATTTATTGTTTACGAGGGATAAGTTGGGCAAGAAATGATTGTTTTTTTTTTTTAATGGATCATGAGTAATATTTTATTTTACAACAAATCACAGGAGAATCACTCGTGGATTCTTTGACAGTTGGAAGGGTTTAATACCAAAGTTTCTTGATAAGTAAAGACTTAGAACTGTCCAAATGTCTGTTACTATTACTGTTAAGATTTATTTCAGAATTTTTAGCAGACAGGTTTTAGCTCACAAAGCACATTGTAAAGTGATTACAAATAATAGGCCTTCCTAAAATACTTGTTATTTTTTCCCATCTACTACTGTATTATTTAACTGTATTATATCATTTGTTTTCTTTAAATGTCCTTTCGAATACGGTACTATTTTATCTTTACGTGTATTGTTATTCATTATTATGAAGTAGAAATATGGATCGATACGTATATTATTGCTGAATGTCAGATTTTATATTTTTAAACTTAGTTATACGAATCTTAAATGCCTTTGGCCAGTACAATAATTATGATACTTGTCCTTTTACATCCATGCAAATATTTTATTTTAAATATTTACAATATTGTTTTAGCTCTTAAGAACTATACGTTTCTTACATTGGTCTTTTTATTAAATAAAATGAAAAATTTTTATAATAACTTATAGGTTTCTTCTTAAAAAGAAGATCTCAGAACAGCATGTCTCCATGTTTTTGGAAAGAGGTCACAGGGTCAAAACGTGACATGGTTGCTCACTCTACAGAAGGTTTTTGCAACTACAATATCTCGCTGTAGCAGAAAACCCACAAGCTCTGTATATTTGGTAACCTAACCCCTACCGATGGGGATCGTAGATAAAAACATGTTGGAGTTATATTGTTTGTGAAAAGAGGTCACCAGGCCTACAACCTGACGTGGTTGCTCATGTATCTCTAGAGATTGTTTTGTGACTAAGATATCTGGCTGCCTCAGAGAACTTACAAGGTGAGTGACTTTTGTAATTTACTTCATCAGGATGGGGTTTGTAGATAACAGTCTCTCTGTGCTCCGATTTCTATGGTATAAGGTCGAAGAGTATAAAACATTGGATCACATTTATCTGGAAGTTATTATGGTAACTACGATTTCCAATCACCACGGAAAACGTACAAACTCAGTTTATCTTACAACCTACCCTCTAAGGATGTGGATGGTTTATAACAGAGTGACTGAGCTCCATTGTTTGTGGAAGTGGGTTACAGGGCAATAATGTGAGGTAATTGTTTGTTGTACATCTCACATTTGTTGTAAATAAGATATCTGGTCACATTTAAAAAAGTACAAAATCAGCATATTTTGCACTTATGAAAAAATAAAATGAAATGAAATGAAAAATGAATTTATTAAAGGGGTGAAATTAGGACTGTAAAGTCCTCTCTAACACTTAACCCTATAAAACCTCTTATGATAGGGACCGTAGACAACACAAAAATAATCAAAGGTAAAAAGAAGGAGCGACACTTTTGGGCTCTACTTGAAACTCTATTATATTAGTTTGCAAATTGTATTAAAGTTTTTGCAAATGGCAACAGTAAAACATAAGTAAATTAAAAATATTTTGTGGATATATATATATATATATATATATATATATATGTTTTTATAGATATTCTCCTTTATGTTCACGTACTAAGGAATTATATACGTTTTTTGTGAGTTAAACAACTAATTACACATTAAAAAACTAAACTAAAGTTATATGTTTTCAAAAATTGAGTCATTATAAAAGACACAAAAACTATAAGACACAATAATATGACAAAAAGTTAAACGTCAAACATAAAAGACAGTAATGGAAGTCTAACTATCTTACAGTAACTATATCATTTCATTCACCAGTAGAACGAACAGCGGCGTTTCGTCGATCCTTAAACTGTCTTCCAAAGTTTTGCAATGATATTATTGTCAATCACAATACTATTATGTAAAACAACAATAAAATATTTGCCTTTGCAGATGATACGTCATTAGTTTGTTCTGCTGATAGCTATAATCTTCTTCAACAAAAACTTAACAATGGTTTGCAATTCATTTCTGAATGGGTGATTAGTAACAAATTAATAGTTAATACTTCAAAATCAAATGCTATTTTGTTCAGTTACAAGCCAAAATTAGTTGAAAATGTGAGAGCCCAAATTAAATTAAGATGTCATTTGCATTCATGCCTTTATGTGTGAAGTTGTGAGCCAATAAGTTTTGTGGAGTCAGTAAAGTACCTCGGGCTTCATATTGACTCAAATTTACGATGGCATTCACATATTGACTATTTAACAACAAAACTAAGACGTATAAACTACAACTTGTACTACATGAGACAATATCTAACACAAACTGATCTGCGTACCTTGTACATATGTTGGTTCGAAGCTACTTTGAAATATGGACTTATTCATTTTGGTGGTGCCTTCGCCAGCATACTTAAACCATTAGTTACTGTTCAAAAACTAGCTTTAAGGACTATTTGCGGTGTACGCAGATTTGACTCGTCGACCCCTCTGTTTCCACTGCTGAATGTGATGCGTATAAGACAACTTTACTTGTATGCCCTGCTTACGTATCAGCATAGGTATAAGGAGCTCTTTAAGAATGTAGTATTAACAAGACATAGTAGGCATTTAAGTATAGATATGTTAAGAGTCCCTCAATTGTTCAAGGTCTTAAGCCGAATGCAATGTTGTAGTAAGGTGGTCGAGGTGTTCAATGCTAACATATGCCACTTGCGTGCTTTTTACAATAGCAATATTAGTATATACAAATTAAAATTAAAAAAGTTAGTTAAAAATAATTTAATTGTTTAGGTGTATTGATTTTATGTTTCGGGGATGTATGGGCAATGGGTGAATGTGTAGGTATTTGTATGTATATAGGAATGAATGCGAATTTGTATGCGTGTATGTGTGTATATGTGTATGTATATATGTGTATATGCTTTTTGTTTAGAAATATTTTGATTTACTTTAATTGTAATAAATTGAAGATTATTTATGTTGGTTAAAATTTACATATTTTGTTTAGTTATTTGAGTAATGTTGCTTATGAAACAATTTGCAGTGAAATGATAAATTGAACCAATCTCAAGATATATTATTAAGGAAGTACGTTTTGTGTTGTTTTTGTCAACCGCGCGTGTATTCTTACACATGGTTGAATTTAATTTGTAAATATTTTTAATTTGAATAAATGGTTTTTGATTTGATTTGATTTCATAAGGATATTAAATAAGATACTAAAAAACAAACTAAAAACACAAACTATTCTGATTTAAGAGGTTGAATATAAAATAAGTTTCATTGTATTTCACACAATAAACTTGTTGTGCCTTTAATAATAATCAAATATATCTTCTTGAAGAAGTTACTGTTCAATAAAAGCATCAGTTGAGATAATATGTTTGCTATATAAGTAAAAACTCCCGCTGCAAACAAAGTAGTTTGCAGCACAATGCATGTAGTTGGGTGTCTCTACTGTAACAATGAGCCGGAGTTCCCTGCCATGAATATTTCAATTGATATTCCAAGTGCAAATGAGAGTCACCGGAACACACGATCATTACCACGCCGGTGGTCGGATCTATTTTGTACCCTATGGAAATCATACGATTACTATATAAAATGTACATTCCCCTTGATATAGGAAATTTACGTTAGTTGCTTTTTTCTTTAACGGTAGTTATTATATTGATAAAATAATAATGTTAAATTTGACCATAGAAAAGCTCATGAAAGCAGGAATCGACACATGGTCATTTATTGATAAATGTAGATGATATGTAGTATTGCTTATTTTACAGATTACATGCAATTAAACAATGAAATTTATAAAATCATTTTACTTTTAACAATGTTTGAAAGCTGGTTCATTCAATTTTAATGTTATTTGTCCTAATGGTCTTATACTGAAAGACGTTGTAACTTATTAATTTAAAAACCAGTTCTTATGTCTATATTATTTAACAAAATTCACAGCTACTTTTATTAAATATTTATAATGGGATATTTTTAGAATGTATATTAAACACTGTACTGTTATTTTTTGATTATTTTTAAATGAAACCACAAAAACGCGTAAGCCAAGGACCCGATTTCTTTTTCACAACTTAAAGTTTTTGTATACAGTGAAATAAGTGGTTCATTTGAGTTCAGTTATCTTAGTTTTAAATCGTTCTATGTAGAACAACATAACTTACCTTAGCTAATTAGATTACTTAAGTTAATTTATGCAATTTAGCACTGTGCTATAAATATTTTAATTTATTTACATTTATTGAGAATAAATTAAACGTAATTCAATTTGTATTTATATTTCTAAAACACAAAGAAAACAACTCACCTAAGAAATGACAACAAAAACAGTTTACGAATACTCTATTACCAATACATACAATACATATTATAATCTTTGCCGGCGTGGTGGCTCAGTGGCTAAGGCTTCGGACTGCGGAGGGCAATGTCCAAGGTTCGAATCCCCACTGAGCCAACGGTCGGTACTTCACTCGTTGAATAAAGTTGACGCACAGGCCTGTAGGCCCATGCCAACTGGCGAGTGAGGTTAAAAAAAAAGTCAATCTTCGAAATATTCGATAAAAAAAAAAACAAAAAAAAAAACAATAAATAAATAGTTCTATAAATTCTAATTTACTTGTTTTTATAAATAAATGGGAAATGTTTATTACGTGTATTTAAACAAACTACAACTCAATACAGTTACTGAGAATTATTACTTAATTTCAATTTTAAATATATCCAAATTAAGAACCTGAGAATCAATAGACAAAATGTTTCATTAAAAGTATTAAATATCTAGATAATTAGATGCGTAATAGATTCAAGAGTTTACCTGAAGCAGTAATCCATGTTTTTAGCGAGGTAATTGGTAATTAGCATCTAGTCTCCTTGAGGTAATTAGTGAGCTAAGGGTTCTTCACGGACGCTCAAAACTGAGATGGTTAACTAATTAGGGAATATCTTCATTTGATATCTCCAATGAATAACAAAGACAAATACATCCATAAGCGTTGTAGTTTCATCTCAATATTGATTGTTATTATGAAAACATAAAACTAACATTTAATTTGTTATCTAATTTTTTTACGATTGAATTATTTTTAAATTAATCTATTGTATATTTTCTTTTCGCTATTACAAATATTTAAACTTTTAACTAAGAATAAAACGATTATTTTAAATTTATTATGATAGATTTAATAAATAAGCAGGAATTTTATTATTTACTATAAATAAAATGTTAAGTCTAACTTTAAAATGGTTTTTATGTAATGGATTCTTGTAAAAGATGAAAACTGCATACTGTACGATATATTGATAGTAGCTTTACCTTTTATAATCCTCTGATGATTGTCGAAAGTAGTAGGTACCACGAAAGGTAGGTTGCCACAAAATTTGTAGTACCTACGTTGACAAAAGAGGATGTAACTGATGATGTGGTAGGTTGCCACGAAACTAGTAGTACCTACATCGACAACCAACAGAGGATGTACCTGATGATGTGGTAGGTTGCCACAAAACTAGTAGTACCTACATCGACAACCAACAGAGGATGTACCTGATGATGTGGTAGGTTGCCACGAAACTAGTAGTACCTACATCGACAACCAACAGAGGATGTACCTGATGATGTGGTAGGTTGCCACAAAACTAGTAGTACCTACATCGACAAAAGAGGATGTAACTGATGATGTGGTAGGCTGCCACGAAACTAGTAGTACCTACGTCGACAAAAGAGGATGTAACTGATGATGTGGTAGGCTGCCACGAAACTAGTAGTACCTACATCGACAAAAGAGGATATAACTGATGATGTGGTAGGCTGCCACGAAACTAGTAATACCTACAACGACAAAAGTGGATATAACTGATGATGTGGTAGGCTGCCACGAAACTAGTAGTACCTACATCCACAAAAGAGGATGTAACTGATGATGTAGTAGGCTGCCACGAAACTAGCAGTACCTACGTCGACAAAAGAGGATATAACTGATGATGTGGTAGGCTGCCACGAAACTAGTAGTACCTACATCGACAAAAGAGGATGTAACTGATGATGTGGTAGGCTGCCACGAAACTAGTAGTACCTACGTCGACAAAAGAGGATATAACTGATGATGTGGTAGGTTGCCACGAAACTAGTAGTACCTACATCGACAACCAACAGAGGATGTACCTGATGATGTGGTAGGTTGACACAAAACTAGTAGTACCTACATCGACAAAAGAGGATGTAACTGATGATGTGGTAGGCTGCCACGAAACTAGTAGTACCTACGTCGACAAAAGAGGATATAACTGATGATGTGGTAGGCTGCCACGAAACTAGTAGTACCTACATCGACAAAAGAGGATATAACTGATGATGTGGTAGGCTGCCACGAAACTAGTAATACCTACGTCGAAAAAAGAGGATATAACTGATGATGTGGTAGGCTGCCACGAAACTAGTAGTACCTACATCCACAAAAGAGGATGTAACTGATGATGTAGTAGGCTGCCACGAAACTAGTAGTACCTACGTCGACAAAAGAGGATATAACTGATGATGTGGTAGGCTGCCACGAAACTAGTAGTACCTACATCGACAAAAGAGGATATAACTGATGATGTGGTAGGCTGCCATGAAACTAGTAGTACCTACGTCGACAAAAGAGGATATAACTGATGATTTGGTAGGCTGCCACGAAACTAGTAGTACCTACGTCGACAAAAGAGGATATAACTGATGATTTGGTAGGCTGCCACGAAACTAGTAGTACCTACATCGACAAAAGAGGATGTAACTGATTATATGGTAGGTTGCCATGAAACTAGTAGTACCTACGTAGACAAAAGAGGATATAACTGATGATTTGGTAGGCTGCCACGAAACTAGTAGTACCTACATCGACAAAAGAGGATGTAACTGATTATATGGTAGGCTGCCACGAAACTAGCAGTACCTACGTCGACAAAAGAGGATATAACTGATGATGTGGTAGGCTGCCACGAAACTAGTAGTACCTACATCGACAAAAGAGGATATAACTGATGATGTGGTAGGCTGCCATGAAACTAGTAGTACCTACGTCGACAAAAGAGGATATAACTGATGATTTGGTAGGCTGCCACGAAACTAGTAGTACTTACATCGACAAAAGAGGTTGTAACTGATTATATGGTAGGTTGCCATGAAACTAGTAGTACCTACATCGAAAACCAACAGAGGATGTACCTGATGATGTGGTAGGTTGCCACGAAACTACGTCGACAACCAACAGAGGATGTACCTGTGGGATGAATTAAACTATCGTGTCACTGTTCATATCATGGGCCGTATTTAATATACAGTCACCTGTAAGTTTACTGAATTATACAAAAGTGTTCTCTAAATGTACTCTAGTTCTGTGTAGTTGTACCCAATTGTTGGGCTGGATCTAGAGCAATATCACTTTCTTACATTAACTAATTGCAGGTTGTTTAGAAATAATATACTCAATAAATAGTAAGCAAAACAAAAGTAAATGCTGAACGAAACATTCTGTTGCATTCAATTATAGTAAGGAGGGGCTTTATGGAAGCTAGATGCTTGGTATGGATAATATATTAGGATGGACAAAAAGTTGAAAAAAAACTGTCGCATTAAAATATATAACAGAATTTTTAAGTTAACATAAAAAGTAAAAGAAAACCCAAATTCTAACTGCAGTACAGCTGACTATGGTGTATTAACTAAAAACCCCAATATCATAATTAAATATATTAGGATTAAATGAAAATGAAATGAAACAAAGTTTAAAGCTGTTTCTTTATCGAAAACAAGATATTAACTAGTAATATTTTTTTTCTTTTACAATCAGCTATATGTATTTGTTAAATTCATGATGATTTTGTTTT